>WHYT01017187.1:0-24008 GCA_009806455.1 Tetrax tetrax | reverse complement strand
TTTTTTTTTTTTTTTTTTTTTTTGTTTTCCCCTTCTTAAATATGTTATCGCAGAGGCGTTATCATGGAACATTCTGCTACCAATTGGCTTGGCCTTGGCCAGCAGTGGGTTCACCCTAGGCCCGGCCGAGTCCACTGAACAAAGGGGAGCGACTTCCAGCAGTTTCCTACAGAAGCTGTCACCTTAGGCCCCCCTCACTAAGCAAAACCACAACAGCTTCAGATTTTATCTGCATATGCTTCATATTGCGTGGCTGCTTGTAACTGTGGCAAGGTCATAAGTAAGAAAGAGTCAGTGAGCAAAGACAATAACTCATTATAAATATTAATATAGCTAGAAAAATACTAGACAGAAGCAGCAAGGAAAAAAAGAACCAAAAAACTTTGATGATAAATACTAAGTGAGAACAACTCCCATTTCAACTTCTATTTTGCACTGAATATTGCTGGGGTTTTTTGTATGTAGACAAATGTTCTATATTCACAAGGGCAGGCTTTTTTTTTTTTAATTCACAGTTCATGTTCTAACAGGAAGTATTACAAGCACTAGGACTACATCTCAGACAGAAGTGGCCATTGCACACCATTGCCTACAAAATACCAGCTAACAGAGAAAATTTGAGGTGCAACAACAAGCATATTAGATGAAGACATTTGTCTTTAAAATGCTTGTTACAGTCAGAATGAACGACCAGGTGACCTACCTAGTGGATGACAGGAAGGCTGTGGATGTTATCTACCTGGACTTTAGCAAATCTTTTGACACTGTCTCTCTCCTAGAGAAGCTGGCAGCTCATGGCTTGGACAGGTGTACCCTGCAATGGATTAAAAACTGGCTGGATGGTCGAGCCCAGAGAGCTGTAGTGAATGGAGTTAAATCAAGTTGGTGGCCAGTCACAAGCGGTGCTCCGCAGGGCTTAGTCTTGGGGACAGTCTTGTTTAACATTTTCATCAATGATCTGGATGAGGAGATTGAGTGCTCCCTCAGTAAGTTTGCAGATGGCAGTAAATTGGGTGGGAGTGTCGATCTACTCAAGGATAGGAAGGCTCTGCAGAGGGATCTGGACAGGCTGGATTGATGAGCCGAGGTGGATTGTATAAGGTTCAACAAGGCCAAGTGCTGGGTCCTGCATTTGGGTCATAACAACCCCATGCAACTTTACAGGCTTGGGGAAGAGTGGCTGGAAAGCTGCTCAGCATAAAGGGACCTGGCAGTGCTGGTAGACAGACGGCTTGAACATGAGTCAGCAGTATTCCCAGGTGGCCAAGAAGGCCAACAGCCTCCTGACTTCTATTAGAAACAGTGTGGCCAGCAGGAGTAGGGAAGAGATTGTGCCTCCGTACTCAGTACTGGTGAGGCCACACCTCGAATACTGTGTGCACTTTTGGGCCCCTCAGCACAAGAAGGATGTTGAGTTGCTGGACCACGTCCAGAGAATGGTAGTGAAGCTGGTGAAGGGTCTGGAGCACAAGACTTGTGAGGAGCAGCTGACGGGACTGGGATTGTTTAGTCTGGAGAAGAGGAGGCTGAGGGGAGACCTCATTGCTTTCTAGAATCACCTGAAAGGAAGCTGTAGGGAGGCAGGTGTTGGTCTCTTCCCCCAAGTAATCAGTGATAGGACGCGAGGAAATGGCCTGAAGTGGTGGCAGGGGAGGTTTAGATTGGATATTAGGAAAAAATTATTCACTGAAAGAGTGATCAGGCACTGGAACAGGTTCCCCAAGGAAGTGGCGGAGTCAGCATCCCTGGAGGTGTTAAAAAAAAATATGTAGACATGGCACCTCAGGGCATGGTTTAGTGAAAATGGTGGTGTTGGGTTGATGGTTGGACTTGATGATTTCAGAGGTCTTTTCCAACCTTAAAGATTCTATAATTCTATGACTATGTTGCATATATGTCTGTTAAGAACTAGGGGATTTAGCTATACCTTTCCAAGGATAAAAATATGTAGTTTGACGTCTTATGCAGTCATGGAGTCTTACCATTTTTTTCCTTGAATTTCCTAAGAGTAAGTCTACCTTAGAAAACCGCCCGGTGCTCTGTTATAGTTTGTGAATGCTGGGTGAAGCCTGCCCCAGAGCGCGAGATCTTGACCACCTCTGCTTGGCTTGAAGTGTCGAGCTTAAGATTGCCCATACTCAAAACTAAAGAAGCATTAGACAAACTTTCTTAAGTTAGTATTACTGGCTTCCCACTTTCAATAAGGTGTCTGGGAGACGACAGCAGATGAAAACAGATGCTGGTGACAGCCAGTAGTGAACCATCAGCATGAGTACCTTGTAGGAAAAAAAAATCTTAGAAATCTTAGAATTTAAATTTCTATCCACCCTACACTTAGGAAAACAAAAACCCCACACCCGCAGAGGGTAAGTCACTGAGCACAGTTCTGGATCCAGTTTCCTCATGACAGCTCTTCTTCTCAAAGCCTCTGAGAAAAGGTGCCAAGCTTCTTTGTCTGGAAGCAGTAAGATGAGTTATGCTCTGCAACCACTTACGTCCGTGTGCAGCCATGATTGCACTACTGAAGCTCTTGAGGTTACTCCTGAATCAGACTAGGATAACCAAAAGCAGCATTTGTCCTGAGGTGTTTGAAGGGCTGTTTCTGGGACACTGATAATAATGATTTGCATATTGAAAAAAAGATTCTCTTGGGTCAGACAGTGGTTTCCCCAGTTGATGAGGCAGAGAAAACAGAACTTCCTGGACAGAGCAGCACAGGCATGAAAATATATGCTGCGTACAGATATCAGGAAAAAATTGTCTTTTAAAGTCTTTGAGCTTGGATTATCATATATCAAACAACAGTGATGAAGCAATTACTGCAGAGAAGTAATTTCTGAGCTATGAAATATGACTGCCTTTGGATTAAACATAAAACCAAAATGGAAGTAAGCAGTGTCTCGGCTTCATTGGCAACAATTCTAGGCCATATTTTGATCCTATTTACCTATCTGCAAACATCAAATAAGACCACGTCATGCTTATTTATCCTCATCAATTGATGTTGGAAGCAGATCCAAACTAGTTCAAGAGTTATTAAATCATCATTCAAGATTGTTCTAATTAAATTAGAAAATCTGTCTTTCATCCTGTCATCTCTTCTACCAGCAAACCATTGTTTGTATATCTACAAAAAATCTGGGATCACAGCTGATGCCCAAGCTGCTTTGACAATTCTGTATTGACAAAATGACTGAATGTAAAGATAATGGGATTTTTAAGTAATTTGACGAACATTTTTATGCACTAGATGTAAATAGTGTCACTTCCTTTTGTAATGATTTTTGAATCTGAAATAATAGAGAATTTTTGGTTTAGAACCGTTTTGCACTCTTTTTTTTTTTTTTTTTTTTAGTTGAAGGAAAACCAAAACCAAAAGAGTTTTCAGCCATCACAATATATAATAGCTGCGGTCTAGTGATGAACAATGGTTCTCAGTTGTTTTTTTCTTTTCTTCTGAGCAGAATGAATAAAAACACGAAATTATTTTTTCTTTTTTTTTTTTAAATTTTTGACAGTGGATAGGGGGATTAATTATAGTTCTTCACTTTAAAGCAGCTGTGTTAGTATCATGAATGCTAAATAAGTTTACAGTTGTGTGATATCATAATTGGAATTTAGTAAGCTTTGAACTACCCACGCTTGAATTGAGCTCTGTGAGCCTCAAGCAAAGCTTTTGACAGCTCAAATGCTATAATGGAAAACTGTGAGAAAATTACTATATTTATATTCCCCCAGATCCCCTTCCTCTCTCCCTCTGACATTACGCATTATCTCCAACTGCACCCGTCAAGGCTGTGGTGTGGGTCACACTACTCTGTCCCGTGAACTCTTTGTTTGTCTTTCACAATCATTGAAAAGTCTGCCATGGTAGAAATACTCAGAAGCCTAAAATCAGCATGTTCCAGCCAGTCAGTGTACGCAGCAGATGCTCGGTCGATGAAAACCGTGATATTTTAAATGGTGTGACGGCTGATGAAGAGTGATAATAAACACAAAGGCTAATGAGGCCTAGGAGTTTTTTTCCTTTACTCCAGACTGTCCCTTTGCTGTAAATGTGCAGGGAAACAGACAAGATGAAGTCACCATTTTGAAGAATATCTGCATGGAGACAATAATTCTTATCCCGTCTAGTCTTTATTTCTCTTTCAAATCTCCTGTAGCTTTCAGTAAGTCCACAAAAATATTTCTATTATAGTGAAAGGAATCACAATTAGGGAAACCAAGAAACAATTAACACCTCATTGATGCGTATCTCACAGAGCCCTGTAGTAGAGTGAATGAGTGCTGCACTTGAAGTTTTGTGTTTCTTTCCATTTGCATCTTTAAAGCAGGAATGAAAGATAAAAGCAGTTGAATATTTTTCTTTCAGAAAACATTTTAAAATACAATTTCATAGACTGAGATATCAAACAAATAACACCCAACAACAGAAAAGTGAGCAAAGCAGGTGAAGAGATTATTTATGAGAACCAAAAGACCTTGGGAACTTTTAGACCATATTATCTGAACAAGGATACAAAAATAATTGAATTTCCAAGTGTTTTAGTGAAGCAAGAACTTCCCAAATGTGTGATTTCAAAACACTTCTGAAATTCAATCACATAGAAAGATAGCAACATTCTATAAAGTCAGATGTTCATTTTTTCTTTACTTAACTGACAGTTCTTCATTGTTGAAATGCAAATTATTTCAGTATTAATGGTGATATTCTTTTTCTTACTTCCTCTGATTTTTTGCTTGTATTTTTTCTTTAACTGCTCTCTACTTGCCATTTATAGAGATCTAAGCTAGATAGACTTTCCGTTTCACCAAAAATGGTCCTATCTGCATTTTTACATTCAGAAATATATAGAAATGACTTTTTAATAATATCTTTAATGTCCCTGGACAGACAGTATCTGGCTTACCTGAACATGCAATTCCCACACTGCTTTACAGACTTCAGTCAGAAAGAAGTCTGCATTGTGGGTAGAGATAGTCACTCTTTCAAAGACTCTGGAAATTACTACATAAATAAAACCTCAAACTTTTGTTAAACTAATTCAAATGAAATATCAATATATAATTAAATATCATATCAATAAAGTCTCATTAGCCTAAAAGTAATGTAGATTTAAATATTACCAATCGCCTTCTGGAAACTCTTTTTTAAAAATTTCAGCAACAAATATTGTCCAACAGAAATCCAAGAACTCAATTATTTGCTTGATAGAATATTTGACTTTAAATAAATCTAGTGTTACTCTGTAAGCATCCACTGCATGGCAGATGCATTTTCATCTCCCAAGCACTCGGTTGAAGTCTTAACACATTCAGCTGGATTAGCAAGACTTTAACAATCTCAGTTTTCCTTTTGAGTATGAATATCTGGAAGGTGGTTTGCAGGAAACTTTAAGGGAGAATTCATTTCTGTGTTTAGCATTTTAAGAAATTCACAAGCTAACTGAAAACAGAAGTGCTGCTGTATTTGAACATGCTGGAAATATTTAATTTCAATTCAGCTAAAGTGCAGTTGAATTCCCCTAATGTGATCCACTGCTTCCTGGAAGCAGGAACTCAGTATTTGAGCAAATGTTAGCAACTCTCCAACTGTACTACATTTTACATGGCAAAACATAACTTTTATTTACTGGATTTGGAAAGAAATGGGATGTTAATAGTTGTATCATGGGAAAAGTAGTCCCAGGAACTTTTTCAGTAAAAGCTTTGAAAATTGTATTATTCCTGCAAACGAAAAAATCCTGAAAATTTTGTCTATTTTCACAATCTAACCTTTTATACCAATTGCATAAAATAAGTAGATTTTACCACAGAATGGTAATTCTGAATTTTCCCACCCACCACTAACTTATATCCACAAGTCCTTAAAACACCAATATTTTTAACTGCTATCACAAACATGCAACAAGTAGCTCAACTATGTAAAAACTGAAGTAATCTGTGCTGTCACTTATTGCTGTATAGTGGTATTCAGGAAACACAACTTTTGGAGTAGGTTTCTCTCTTAATCATATATGCAGTTACTTAGTTATTAACTAAATAACAACAGATAGGACAGCATCTGAGTTTGATTAACTGTTACGTATATAACTATCTATCTAAAATACAGTGATAAAGAAGATGCTGTTTATCCCTGTTCAAAGGCAAAGCAAAGCAAAAATATGTTACAGCTGAAGAAAAATGAGATGAAATATTTGCAAAATCGTACACAGTAACATCTTTTTATATATTACAATTTAACTCATCAATTTCTTTGCACAGGCTGTCTGGTCATGAAAATACATATTCAAGCATTTTAGTTATATTTTAGATGAAATATTTAATACAAATATTAATAAAATTAGTGGTTTAAGTGGCCTTAAAAATATAAATAAAAAAAAAAATTAAAATTACTGGTCTTTTTGGTTTTGCTTCATACAGAAGAAAATTTATTTTTTAATATTAATTTTTGTAAACCGCTATACCACTAGTTTACAGGAAAAAACAACCAGAATACCAAATTTCTTAGCTCTTTTTTATTGCATGAACAGAAATCCCCTTCCCTTCGACTCTTACATAGCATCAAGTACTCCATTGAGCACCCTGTAAATACAAATTCAAGTACAACAATGAGATAGCTCATTTTAGAGCTTGCTTAGAATACAGTTTTGTTCCTACTACCTGTAACAGTCCTTCAAGCATTATTTCAGCATGTCCCCATGCCACACAAGGATATGCACTGTTTATTTTTATTGTCAAATTGTACCAGTCTGACCGCATAAGACATGTTATTCCAATTATTTCAGGAACTTTGAGTTCAGCTGCTCTAAATAAATATGTCTTAATAATGTAAAGACATAATGTAACTCAAATAAGACCAAGGACACTTAGGATATGTGAATGTGACCTTTTTTTTTTCTGGTGTAATACCTTAAAAACAAATCAATGAAATCAGAAGAAAAATGAAGCCATAAGTCTGCAAAAAAAATTATTATAGCTGAAAATATTAACAGTTTTAGTGAGCCCACATTCCACTCTGGATTTCATTCACTTAATACGTTTCATCTCACACAAATATGTAGTTCAGCTCCATAGTACACTAATGTCCATGTCACACATAGATCTTTAAAAAGGAAATTCATAGAATCCAAATGATCCATATAGATGTAGATGTGCCATTTCTTATTTTGTGTCATACACCATTACATATAAAAATGCTATGCACTAAAAACTGTGTTGAAGGTTTTTTCTCTTTTTACTCTTCTTCTTTAGGAAGTCCGTCTTACCTTCCATCTGATAAGAAGCAAAATAAATTGCTAAATGTTTTCAAAATTACTTCAGATCCTTCTGGGGGTAAAAATCTTCTGGAAATTTCTGTGCAGAAACAGAACTCTCAGATTTAGCAAGAGTTTTTGTAACCAGCACTAGCTTCTTCCGTCACATTAGAAGATTCAAATACTAGAAAAGGAAACTTGTCTTTTTTCTTTACCTGTGTCTGCATGTATTCTTTTGCAGATTCATCCAACACCTAACTATCCTGTCCTGCCTCAAAATTTTCATCCTTTTTCAATCTTAGCTTTCATATTACAGAGCTGCATGCTATTTTCAGCCCACAGATCTGCAGATACTTTGCAAATATTTATGAAAAATGATACTTTCTATTTACAATGCAGAAAGCTAAGGCATCAGATAAAGTAAGTTTCTCAAGTGTTTTCTTGAAAACTTTAGGATTTTGATACAACAGACTGAAATCTTGGAAAGGGTCAAGATTATTTTTTTGTTTGCTTGTTTCCACTTCTGACAAACTGCTGGTCTGTTACGCATTACAGAGGAAAAAAAAATATCAGGGTGTTTATGTTTAGCAGCTAGGAAAATGGTATCAAAGTCAAGCACAGTGAAATTAGATTTTAGATCCCATGTTGATATCAAAGAAAAAATATTCATGTCAAGTCCCTGCAATGATTGGTAACAAGAAAGTTATATTAGTTCTAAAGAATTCAATGATCTGGAGAGTTAACAGGCTACTCCTTGTCCTTCCTTAACCAGATGTTGTCTTGTTTTTCTACCTCTCTTTTCTGGTTACTACTGTTGTGACTTAATCCTTTCATAAATTTCCATTGAGGAGTCTCAGCTTGAATTTATAAAACCTTATATCTGCTTCTCAAACAAAATGCTATGCAATCTCATAGCTTATTCAAAATGCTGACATTTCAGCTATGAAACTAATAACTTACATTCATTTTCTTAGTTTTATTTCAGCTCTGCAGTAAAAAAACTGCATGCAAGCAAATGGTGTGGGGTAAAGTTTGCACTCACATAAAATTTTCTGTTTTCTACTGGTAAAATCTCTTCTTTTTATTGTTTTCCTAAGCATCTGGTATGAGATAAGAACTATTCTTGCTCACACTCCCAAAGATTAATATATCTTTGGCCAATTTCTGCAGAAGACACACTAAGGTGCATAAGACCTACTGCACCTTCTGGGAGCTGCTGTGCATAAAGCAGAAGAGCATACCCCAGAGCATCATAAGCATAGGGCTCAAACAAAGCCTCCTATATGCCCTAAGGAAAAAAAAAAACACCTAAGTTTATTTCAGTAAGGCCCAGTCACACAGGATGGCTTATGCCTGTGAAGGAGTGGTCTGCCTCTCTTATAGTCCATGCTCACTTGAAGGCATTCCTCTTCGTCTTCCATTCTGCCCTTCACTTGGTCTGTAAGTATAAGCAGAGGGGAAAAAAGCCCACAAAATATGGAATCTCTTTGTGCCTTTGAGCAGCTACTGGAAAAAAAAAAAAGCCTAAACAATGTAAACAAGATCTGTTCTTTGTATAGGTGGACAACACCATGCTCAAAGCCAGTGCCAGCATACTTGCTGAATATTTAAAAATGCAGCTGAAAATTCAAAGTGGATAGGAAGGTTTATTCCTTTATGACTCTGAATAACCACTGGGGGGAAAATCTCAGTCTGGAACTCCACTTTGGGAAAATGGACAAATCTTGAATATCTGTCCTTCCATCTGCACAATATTCAATGACAAATTGACAAAGTAAGGATGTAATTCTTGAGAACTGGCTTTCTTGTGATGTTCACATTGTTATAATAGAAAACCAGTTCTTAGAAAAGCCTTTCATGAAAATAATTGTTACCTGTAGGATAGATAAATAGAGAATACTTTTTTTTTCCTTTTTTTCTCTCTTTTTTTTTAGTTTTATAAAATATCTGTTTGAAATCGTATCACCATGCACTATATCTAGCACACCTAGCATTTTAGTGCATTTATCTGCCTTCTGTTAATACATTTCAAAAAGGAATTTCACTGCCAGATGTATTTTTTAAAAATATTTTTTACTTTTGACAATGAGAGCTGGATCCCGGATTGCTGTGGCAATGCACTCAGGATTTAGATCCTGTAAACACAGAACTTCCTATAGTAAATGACAACCATTATCATACCCTCTCATAGTTAAAGGTGATGACTTTCACCTTATTTAATAATAAAACTGAAACATCTTCAATAGAGAAACTATCTCTGATTATATGTTTGCATAGCTCTGAGGAGAACAAGCCCTTGACCTTCCTGGGCCATCAGAATCACACTGTAATAAAAATGCTCAATTATTAATGTTATTGTGGGCAATAGCGTTATGGAAGAATGGTCAGAATTGACTGATACTTAATTTCTGATGCAAATATCTGGAGTAAATTTGAGCTCCTTGCTAAAAGGTTCCTTAAAAGTCAGCCACAAAAATAAACAAACAAACAAATATTTTTTTAAAAAATATTGCAGGCTATTAAATTAAACAATGCTAGTAAATGTTCCAAGTAGTGTAATTGCATCTTTTTTCAGTTGGTGCTGGCAGGTGCTCAGGCTGGGTCAACCATCAGTCTCCCAATCAATCCCTTGACACAATCATGGAGTTTAAGACAAACCTTGGGTTAAGTGGGACCTTTTATTTTGGAGACTAAGAAGATTTAATTATTCAGATAACAACCTTTTTACATCAGCCGGGCTCAATACCAGGAAACACTCTCTAGCACTCTTTTACTTGATATTACAGGTGTTGCCACAAGGGCCAGACATCACAGTATTGTTGCTTACGATGTTATCAGCAACAGAGTAATCTGTCACAGCTCTGGAGTGTCCTCATCATTTTGTTTAACTGATTTATATTTCAGTGTAAACTGTTCAGTGTCTTCAACTGTTTCTGTTCTTGCACACGGCCAGATTGTAAACAGCAGGGAAAAAAACAAAAACCCTATCACCCATAAACAAGCATTTCATTTCTTGGCTGAAAATTTCACAGAGGAGAGAGATGTCTAGTTTGTATGCTAGTAAATGCATTTACAGCTGAGACACTATCACAAAATGGGCTGCCAGTTATGAGAATAAGTTTGCACATCACTGAGCAAGTCCAACCCGATTGCATTCAAAATATCTAAAATGAACGGTCCGATTTCTGCTATCCTTCAGTCTGCACTTGTCATTCTGTGCATAGAGGTTCAGATCACCATAAATTTGTGTCAGCTGTTCTACTATCCTAACAGTTCTTTTCAGGATTTTCTTTCATCACAGATATTTCTCAGAAAAAGCTAGAGTTGTTTCCTGATGACTCTAACTGTTGAACAAAAGTTAATAAGCAATAATGATGAATGAATCCCCAAAAGTGTATGATTTGGCTCACAAGACCTCTTTCCTCTCTCTCTAAATAATAATTTGGAACTGGCTGGCTATAAGTCAGGAATAACTCTTTGGAGCTTCTCAGAAGCATCTTAGTGAGTGGGGAGGGATACTAGGCAATAGGATTTTTCCTTGGCATACCAAGACCAAGAGGGCAGAGAGCTCCAAGAGCTTCTGAAAGAAGTCAAAGTGAAAGTAAACTCCAAAGTCTGTTTTGCGATTGTAGTATTGGGTGAATTTTATGGAGATTTCTCTCTTTATGCCAGATCACTTCCACAGCAATGAAAAAAATTCCTGCGCGTTCAGTGTCTCAGACAGGAAGATTGGAATTTCTTTCCCGCACTATCTGCGCAGTTTTTTTGAATACTTAAATGGGAAACTCCTGCAGGCAAAAGCTGGGCTTCGACACAGCACATACCACTCCCAGTACAGCTCTCTCTGACCTACGCTAACAGTACACACTGTAAAAAACTCAGACATTACGTGGTCTGACATTGAGGTTAAAGCCCACGTACTACTTACTTCAACTGAATAACTCATGCCTGACAAAGGGAAAACTTTGGTTTAAGAACAAAATGTCAATCACAATTAAAAGTGTTAGCTCACTTTTTGCGTTTCTGCCTTTTTTTTTTGACCAAGATTTTAAGACTTCTTTTTCTAAGGATGTGTAAGTACAAATTTATACCAGAGGTTCAATTAGTACTATAATGCTAACTGTGGCCTTTAGCCATTTCTGCAATGTAGACAGCAAGAGCAAGTAGAAGTAACTCCTTTTTCTTGGATGGATTAATAAATGAATGACAAATGAAATCTGCTGTCAGTCATCAGATGGTGTAATTATCAACGGTCCTACAAATTTTGTTTAACTTGGTTTAATCTTAGGAAAAATGCACTTTGTTGCTCATACATTTTTTCATCACAGCATATACTGCATTTTATAAGCAACAACTCTAATTTGAATAATTTCCTAAGTCCAGAGACTACACCCGTCTATTACTGTGATAAAAATAAGAAAATACATTGCTTCATATCAGAGTTTCCTAAATGTGACCTAAAAAAAAAAATCTTACTGTTATTTTGAAGATGGAGATTTGTATCCATAGCTTCATAATTCATCTGTTTCATGCTCACCTAGTAATGCCATTCGACACAGTAATATTGTGCTATTTATTATATTCAGCAGAAATACTTCACTCAATATCTTTAGATACACAAAAGGAAAGTTCAGCAAGAATGTAGCACTACCTTGTATCAATCTTTTGTTACTGGAAGTAAAGTGATTACAGTCCTTGTATATACAGTAATAAATTTAGGAATAAATATTTAATAATATGAAATTTGGTAAAATACCTGGGACATAGGTTAACAAATACTCTGACACTGCCATATTTTTTTTAATGCGCAAAAAGTGACTGCACTTGACACAGAAATTACCTGGTAACTTGATTCATTAAATTCAGTTAAACTTTAAAATCTAATTCAGAGCATTTAGCCCTTATAATAATACATCTACATATGAACAAAAGCAGTGTTGTTGCAATGAAAAAGTATGTGCTAAAACTCAGCCTTCCTACAAGTCAAGTTCAATGAAGTTTTCTGCATTCGTTGAGCCTAGCACATGTAATCCTTCAGTAATGCATACTTGTATGTATAATGGTCTTGTACAAAGGTGGGGGGAAAAAAAGCACATCCTAAAGTAGGCTTATACATGAAATATAATGTTTTCTCATTAGTAAGGCAATATGCATAAGCATGCATGGACACTCAAATATACTTTGAACACAGATTGCTACCTACAGAAGAGAAATTACAGCTCTTACTGAAATAAACAGAAGTCATCCGTAAGTACAAAAGGCCAGAACTCCATCTGCAGTAAGTAAAATCACTTATATTCTAGTTTGAAAGGAACGTATAGTATGTGACATCTGATTTAATTAATCAAGGGCCTATAATTTTGAGAGGTTACAATTCTCTTCTCAAAGTGTCACAGTTTAACCCCAGCTGACAAATAAGCATCCCATGGCTGCTCACTCTCCTTCCTGGTGGGAGTGAGAAAACTCATGGTTTGAGATAAAGACAGTTTAACAGGTAATGCAAAAACTGCATGCACACAAACAAGCAGACTGAGGAATCCATTCATTACTTCCCAATGGCAGGCAGGTGTTCAGCCATCTCTAGGAAAGCAGAACTCCACCATGCACAACAGTTTCCTAGGAAGACAAACACCATCACTCTGAATGTCCTCCCTTCCTTCTTCTTCCCTCGGCTTTATATGCTAAGCATCATGTTGTACGGTATGGGAAATCCCTTTGGTCACTTGGGATCAGCTGTTCCAGTTGGGTCCTCTCCTAGCTTCTTGTGCACCCCCAGCCTGCTCACTGATGGCGGGAGTGAGAGGCAGAAAAGGCCTTGACTCATTGTAAGCACTGCTCAGCAGCAACTAAAACATTCCTGTGTTATCAATGATGTTTTCAGCAGAAATCCAAAACATAGCCCCATACTGGTTACTATGGAGAAAATTAACTCTATCCCAGATAAAACCAGCACACAAAGTAAAATGGCAGAGTCACAAGTGTGACTGAAGTACCTTTGCACTGCCATGAAAAAACCTAGGAAAAAACTCTCATTCTTTTGGCTCTGAAAACCTGCTAGGTTTGTTTTTCTCTGTTTTCTGTGAAGGCCAACAGTCAGAGACTACTGAGACAAAAGCATTTCTATAGTTTATGAAATTTCCAAATTTGTTTCTGCACGAGTCAGTGGAGGAATAGAAACAAAGGAGTTGCTGTGATGAATCCAGGTCACTAGAGGAGCTTGTCATGCTGTATTTGGGCTAATTTAACTTCACAATTGTTTTACAGTGCTGAAGAGTGCAAAGCAGTCAACAGTGGGCGGGAACTAATTCCAAGTCCATAAATATATTTGCCTATTGTAACAGTGGAAGTCTTATAAATGGATAGGAAAGAGAACAACGGAGTATTATGTGTCTCACAGTCAATCAACAAAAAAATATGCTGCACCATTTTCTCCCACAGATACAACCCAACGATATAGGTAAAACTTTAAAATGAAATGCACCGGTTGTACAGCTCAGTATATAAATTTCCAACTGCACATCCTTCCCCCAACAAAGAAAAAGCAAACAAAAAAATATTGTTTGAGAGCTACTGCCTGGTATAGATATCCAAATTAGGTCTGCGACACTGCCTGAAATTGTAGCATGCCATCATGAGTTATTTTGAACTGAATAGTTCGAGCTTAAAGTAAAAATAGCTATAGCCAGAGGGGAAAAAAGAACTAAAGAGAACAAATAAACATACTAGAAGTAGGACAAAGAAAAGTTTTACCAATTGCATTTTTTTTTCTTTCTCCTTTCAACTTATATAGTACCCTAAATAAACAGTTGTCTTAATTATGCATGTGCATGAATTTCTGATTATGCTATACTTTTCTGAGAAGAAAACTAATACAAAAAAAACTTTCCACTTCATCTGAGATGAAAAACAAATGTTAAATTAAACAATTAAAAGCAGCGTGATCTTCCAGTATTAATACTACCTTTTTCTTTAGTAATCCTGCAATTCTCTGAGCATGTCCATTTCTCATAAACTGAGGAAAGCCCAACTGACTGATTTAAACTGTCCCATTTTACCATTGTTTTGCTGTAGAGTTGTCTATATAAAAATTTCACCATTGATTATATAGTATTTTTTGGTAATATTTTTGAAACTCAAAGTACTGATTAGCTCTTTTTATAGGCAGGATTGTAGAGAGAGCAGGGAATACAGACACAAGGTGACAAAGGGTGGAAGTGTAAGTTCTGACACTGCAAAGATTTATGCACCTGATGACTGCATGCACTGCAAGGAAGCCCTGCTGATATCAGCTGAACTGTTCTCAACATGGTGAGTTACATGTGGTTTCAAGTGCTTGCAAGCTCAGGAGCAATCAAGAGAGAAAATAGTTGGTACCTCATGTCTCTAAAGCCCTAAATGCAACTTAAAACAATCAGTTTCAGTTTTAGAAGTTATATCCGGAGTTGCACATGGTCTACAAGTTTTCATGGTATATAACTTTTGATTTTAGATTACTGGACACCAAAGCATCAATTTTGCTTTCATGACTTGCTTTCACTTATCCAATTCATGTAAAGAATGTTTTTGGTAAAATGCCCCTTGAGTAACAAGCCCGGTTAAGTGTTTTCTGCCTTGCTCAGCAGCCCACGCTTGGCTGCCTTGACCTTCACGGTGCAGCAGGATGCCGCAGATAAAACTCCTGAACCTGCACCTCCCTTTCTGGTTATGCCTGTGCCTGGGCCCATGCAATGTGGTTTGCATTGCTGTTACTCTACATGGGGCGTCTTGCTGAAGCAGGAGGGAGACAGTGCCTTCATTTTAGGCTGTGATTTTTGGAGTGACAATGAAAATCTCCAGAGAAACTGTGAAACACGTAGTCTTCGGTGAGCGGTTTTAATCCTTGGTCCCGTGGGCAGGAACCTGGATATCAAAAATTATATCAGCAGTGATTGTTGAATCTATGGGCAATCTCTGGTGGATTTGCTGTCCATTTTTGTAATGCAGTATGGAGCTGTGAACTTCGAACCTCTAAAAAGTCACAGTCTGTAATTTAAAGCTGGTGTTTGAAATATGGAAGGTTAGAAGTTGCAAATCGTGTATAAGTTTAAAAAAATGTGGGGCATCATCAAGGTTACGGGATTCTAGACGTGTGAACAAGGAGAAAGTGTTTAGTAATAGATAAAAGTGAAGCTACTGCTTAAACAAAGTAGTCATGTTTTGAAGTATCTGCTACTTATATTTAATGGTTAAACGTGATGAGATTGCATCTTTTCTTCAGACTTTCCTTTGCAACTGCTTTTTTTTTTTTTTTATTTGTTTGTTTTTCTTTGGCTGAAAGAACTAGGTGACTTTAGTGAATTAGATAGTTGTCTAACACAACAAAGTGGACTGACCAGGTCACATTTCCTCACCTCTACTACAAGGTCAGAGCACACACATGAACCGCATGTACCACAGTCCAGCTAATGCTTAGTGACTTTCAAAGTAATGATAACGTTATCAAGTAAGCCTGCACTGTGAAAGTGTTTTTTTTTAAGAGATATTCCCTCTTTTGTTATACACTGGAAGTAATGAGAAAATTTTTATTTAGCAGTCTAGTAAGTTTCAACTTTTAAGTGTTACAAGGGCCTTCATTTCCATTCTTTTGGATTTATTATTTTTACTGAAAGTTCTTTAATTCTTATTGCTACAGTGGCAGTAGGGCAATAATAATTTGATGTAAAAGCTTAGTGTCATTTGTAACTGTGCCTTGCTGTAGCACAGTCTAACAAACACGAGCTCTTTGTCCCAAGGTTTCTGAGCACTCCAACTTCTGTTCTGGTGGGAGTGTCTCATGGTACCCTGGATAAACAAGAACATATCTGTATTACCGACTTTGCATCTAACACAGAGTTAGGCTGAACAGAAGGAGAGTGAAGTGAACGTGTCAGGATGCAGAGCAAACTAGCCCACAGTGCACTGCAGGGAGGAGGAAGAGCAGGAAGCTTTTAAAAATCTGCCTGCAGCAGAGAGTGAATTCAAATTGAAGTCCCAGAGATGGGTGTGAAAAGGAAACTTTCCTGCTGTCCACATGGAGGGCAATTCAGGGAACTATAGGGAGTTGCTCAGCTGTGAAGGCAGAATGGAGAAAGGGCAATCCTTTTTCTGTCCCCTTTTCCTCTGTGCAGTGAGACCAAATACAAAATGTAGATTTGTTCTCAGGCTATGATTGGCTTTAAATCACCTGGAAGACTTAAATTCTGTGTTATGATTTCCCTCATCGAACTATTTTACTTAGTTTTTCTAAGGAAATGTAGCTTACCAACTGAAAATAATTTTTGATGTCTTGCTTCAAAGAAAAACTTGGAATAGCTTCATCTCAAGGTTCTTATGAGGAGCGACTGAGAGAGTTGGGATTGTTTAGTCCGGAGAAGAGGAGGCTCAGGGGAGATCTCATTGCACTCTATAGCTTCCTGAAGGCAGGTTGTGATGAGCAGGGGTTTGGCCTCTTCTCCCAGGCAACAAGCAGGACCCAAGGAAATGGCCACAAGTTATACCAGAGGAGGTTTAGGTTGGACGTGAGGAAAAACTTTTCTCCCAAAGAGTGGTCAGGCACTGGAATGGCCTGCCCAGGGAGGTGGTGGAGTCGCCGTCCCTGGCAGTGTTCAAGAGCGGCTTGATGAGGAGCTACAAGATATGGTTTAGCAGCTGTGGCAGCAATGGTAGTGGGAAGACGGTTGGACTAGATGATCTTACAGGTCCCATCCAACCATGTGATTCTATTAATTCTACGAATTTTTTTTTTTCTGGGATCTTGTCACAAAAATCTTTTAAAACCATTTCTTGGCAAAAGATGTCTATTCTCTCCAATAGGTAATGGTGATATTAGCAACTATATTTAAGTGGAAAACAGGTGACAAAGAGATTAGATTGTTGTTAATTGTGGATGCTATTGTTCAACTTCTTTATAAAAGAATTGCTGTAATTATACAATTACTGTACTTGTAAGAAGCCAAAAAATTCTAGGCAGAAGAATTTCTTTGAGTTTATAAATTACAAATAGGAAACTGGCAACCAAGAATCAGACGTTATTAGAAAACAACAGAAATTACTGCATTACTGATACAATTACCTTGTATTTGAAGGAAACGTAAGAAAACATTAACAATTATTAAAGGCAAATACCTATGTCCTTTGAAAATCTTATTCTCAGGTCTGGCAGTAGGTAGACCAGCTGTAGCTGAGGTCTTCCTCAGGCAGTTTTTTATAGAGTATTCAGGTAAGCCATGACATGTTTGCATAGAGAAGTAAATATACCATGAATCCTCTCCTTCATGTTTTATCTGGGAAAAGAGTCTGGATATAGTGCACAGGAGTATAAACTACTGAAAAAGATTCTTGCTTTTCAGAGCTTTCTAATCTGAAATCCAGATGTTATCACAATGGGGTAAATATCACATTTACTCTGTCTGTGCTTGGTTAGTAACACTAATGAGAGATATTTATATGTTTTGGCACAGAGGCATCAATAGAAAAAGTACTGACAGTAATAATAAGCTAACGATAGTTTAAGCCATGCTAGAATTATTAGACTGCAATCTATACAATGAAAACCTGGTGCAAATCCAAGAGGAACTACTGTTATTTACCTCTATAACTGTCGGAGCAGGTTGGTTTTGATCAAATATATTTTCCATACCACCTTGCTGTTTTCATTGGTATAAAACAGAAGAAAGATAAAATATTTTCATAACCACTTTAAAAATAAAAATATTAGACTGTTACCTCGGAATAATAAGAAAAATCTATTCAAAAGCTTACTGAGATTCATAAAAAATAATGGAAAATTGTGCAAATAAAAAAAAACCTAAATGGAAAGATATTTTCTACAGAAAAATAAAACAAATAAAACCTGCCTAAGAAAGCCTCTCAGATGGACTTGAAAAATTCCCTCTCCTCTTCCCTGCTATTTTTTTCCAATAAGCTTAAATATCAACTTCCAAACATATCTCTAAGGTGTCACCATATCAAGCTCCAGAGTTATGGAAGGCTATTAGCTATACAGCTTAGAACTGAGGCTATAATTATTTATACATATGCGTGTATTTTAGATATTATCTTCAAGTTGATCAATATTTTTTACTCACAAAGGTGTTGGAGTCACGTACAAGAAGACCCTGATTTTGATACTTCAAGATTTTCATATGAAAACACAGAGACAGTTGTTCTGGATTAAATCATCACACAGCTATATCTATATCGTACCAATCCTTACATTAGGTAAATTAATTTCAGTTAGTTTTCAGTCTCATTGTTAACTACAATGTATTTTCTAAAACTTGAAGACAAACTAACTAAAGAAATAGTACTTAGAGTGTCAGCTATCCATTAGCACAGGATGCTCTAACAGCCATTTTGTGTAAGAACCCTGTGGTCATTGTCAAATATGCAACAATAAATCTTTCTTTTGATAATTTGACTCTTAAATAGCTCCAGTTATCAATGTTTAAAATATTATCACTATCCAAGGATACACTCCAAAATACAGCCACCTTATTCCCTTTTCTTGTCAGAAAAGTTGTTTAAGAGCAAAAAAAGCTCATAAATCAGATATTTTTTTTTTAATCAGATAATGTCATTTAGAGGATTTTTTCCGCTTCTGGAGATGCCAACTCATGTTTTCCATCTTTGATTATGTATTTAAACATTTCTATACAAGTCTAAACTCAGAGCAGACACTCTAAGGTATTATATCTGTAGAAATTCCTTACAGGTAACTTTTTTGCCAGTTTCAGTGTACCCTGTTAGACAACCAAAACGCCATGAATCTTGAAAAGATGTTGGTATTATTTGAAGCTTTATTCAAGTTTTACTACCTGTTGATTGCATGTTCTTAAAAACATTGAACCAAACTTTGACTTCCCTGTGGAAAGTCTCATTAAATGCCATGAGGCTGTAAACTGTATGCATCCTGAAGAATTTTTTTCCCTTTAAAGTCCTAAAAGCAGCAAAATTCCCACATAAATACTTGTAGGCACACATAATTGTGGGAATTCTAGGACAAAATACTCCAACATGACACACCACCATTCTGTTCTGAAGTTGACATAATCTACAACCGAAAATATTTTCAGGTTGTCATTGGCAATTTTCCTTATCCTTGTTAAATAGGCAGTTATTGAAAGTTTGGAAACTTTCAGTTTCTGAAAAATTAAAACAAACCAAAACAAACCACTCAAAACAAAACACAAGATGTATTAATTTCACTGCATTTTTCATAACTGAAAAGAGGGATGCTGTAGTTTAAAGGGGAAATTAATTTTTTATTTTATGAAATGGAGATGGGAGGAGTTGAGAAATTTTATGTGTAACTACTCTGTGAGAAAATTAATTACCTGAATTATTGTTGTTAGAATGTAATGTCAGAAGTGAAAGTGGTGCAACAGTTTCACTTCCTTAAAGCTTTTTCTTCACTTTAATATTAGTTTCATTTTTTTAAAAAAAATCATTTCAGTGATGAACTCCGATTCAGATTTTACAGTCACCATTACTATGGCAATGCTACATCATAATACAGGAAAGAGTACTTATTATTCGTCCTGATCTATTCAGTCCAAAAATCATAGAATCATAGAATGGTTAGGGTTGGAAGGGACCTTCAAAGGTCATCTAGTCCAACCCCCCTGCAAGAAGCAGGGACATCCCTGACTAGATCAGGTTGCTCAGAGCCTCATCCAGCCTGGCCTTGAACGTTTCCAGGGATGGGGCATCCACCACCTCTCTGGGCAACCTGTTCCAGTGCTCTACAACTCTCATTGTAAAAAATTTTTTTCTAATATCCAATCTAAAACTACCTCCCTCTAATTTAAACCCATTACCCTTCGTCCTGTCACAACAGGCCCTACTGAACAGCCTGTCCCCATCCTTCCTGTAGGCCCCCTTGAGGTACTGGAAGGCCGCTATCAGGTCTCCCCGGAGCCTCCTTTTCTCCAGGCTGAACAGCCCCAACTCTCTCTTAGAGCTAAAACTCTCTGCTTAGAGCTAAAAGTTCCTGGAGCTGAAAAGTCTTTTTTTTTTTTTTTCCTCCATCACATTATTATTCTTAGTCTAGGTCCTGGTTTACTTTTATAAGTTTAATCTTAATAATGACATAAGAAGTTAATGCACATAAGTACTCCTTATATTTTTACATGATCAATACAAAACTTTTTTTTTAGATTGAATTTATCCGAAGTGCTAGACATTATTTCCAAAAATAAGACGACTTAAAAGGTGTCTCAAATTAGAGGCTCAGAAGTGGAGATGTCCAACATTACTCATTAGCTGTCCACAAATAAAGATAATTTTCTTTATAAATCTAAGTAGTCAGTGGTGGTAATTATTTTTGTGTCTCAAGAAGGATTTGGAAAGTAGCTGGAGGAAATACCTGTAATTGTTTCAGGTTAGCTGAACAAAAGTAAAAGTAATCTTCTATGCCTAGATAAGAAATTATAATTTATATGCTACAATCAATACTCCCACACTCTGACCCCACTATGATAATGTGCTCCAAACAATTTCCATAGGTGTCTATTTCTGTCACCACCAAAGCTAAAAGTTACATTATCTCCTATTTCTTGCTTTTTTTTCCCATTTCATGCCAGACTCATTACAAAGAATAAAACATCTTAAGCATGATAAGGTATCACCAAATGAAGTATCTCCTTCTGTAACTAAATGACTCAGAAAGCCTGCCAGCAGGCAGAGTGCTGCCCAGGCACACTCCAGCACATATGCAAGGGCAAAGGCACAAGGTGAAGAGGCAAAGATGAGTACAGGGCTCTTGTAATAATCTTTGGCAATTTTGAGGGGCTTCCTATTTATCTTACTGGGTCAAAACACTCTGTGTCCTCCTCCTCCCGTTAAGTGAAAGAAAATTAAAAAGTATCTATCTTTTCAAATGGCAGCTTTATCACGGTTTTGTTCGAAGATGACAGGTGTCGTACCATCTGCACTTTAAGCTGGAAAAATCTTTGAACTCATCCTCTCCACTTGGCAGGTTTTCAAATTTACAATCACCAGAATCATAGAAATACTCTGTCAACAAAAGGCATATGAAAGGCTAGGCAGTGCTCTGAGCTATAATCCCAGAAATAAGAGAGGCCAGATGTTGTCCTCACTGATATTATCCAAAGAAACGTTGTCAGGCCCTTGAGGCTAGAGGGCACCAACACAGATGTCACTTCACACAGTTGCAGAGTTCTGTGGAGGACATTCAGTAGAACAGAAGGGACTGGACACCATCAAAAGGTGAAGTCTTGCATATTTGCAGCCACTCCAAGCACAGGGATTTGTGATGTTAATGGTTGAGTTCTGACCTCCACCATTATGGTGCTGATTATAAAGATCCCTTAAGTTTAGGCAGGAAAAAGAAGAGTTTATTTATTAAGAATGTATACAAAATAGCTTAAATAAATAACTGTATAGTTTTATATCTATCTATCTATCTATCTAAGCATAAAATGAGCAATGCAATAATAAATTATTCCAGGAGTATTTGTCCAATGCTCTGCAAATAAAACTGCTTTGGTAAATTGCTTATGAACTTCACCAAATAGATGTGTTTTCCAGCCTATACTCTAGTACTTCACCTGTGAAAGTCAAAACATGCACTTCAATCAAATGCTGTGAAATTATTATTATTATTCCTGAAGTATTATTTTATTTTAATCATTTATAAAGTTGAAGTGCTTTAGTTAGCAATGATAGTTTTTTCACTCAGCGATGGTCCTGCTTTATAGATTTTCTTCTTAGAGAAAATAAAGAAACTTACAAGAAGAAATTTACTGGAATTGTAATTCATCCTCACTTCTATGTTTCACACATTTCATTAAAATGGTCACAGGAAGTGGCTTCTTGTGTTTAAGCCATTATATCATATAAATAAAGAAAAAGGTGACATTATTTCACAGAAAATATTCTGTCTAGTTGTAAAGAAAGTAAATAATCTTCATGTCAGCCTGTTCCTAAAGCAATACATACCATTGTTGCACAGCAACAATATAGCAGCTGGTAAACAAAATGTGAGTGGCAGGATGCAGTGTTTAGTTATTACCTGAATAATAGCAAATTGCAATGAAAGCACACATCAAGATGATAACATTGGTCCAAGTAAATTGTTTATTTTAATGATGAATTGAAGTACTAAGCTGCTTCTTTGGAAAAGTTTTGAGATTCAAAGTATACTGTGTAGTTACAAAATAAGAAAAAGCACAGATTGGCCACTACATTTAAATTAATTTATACACATATTTTGTGGAACTAATTTGCATTTTCTCATGTGGAAATAGGAAATGAATTTTCTTTTTGGAAAAAGAAAAACAAAACCAAAACCAAAACCAAACCCCAAAACCTCCATGAGCAAACAAAAATACCTAATGACTGTTCTTATTATGCTAGTGAGACAAGCCCTGCAAGCAAATGATACAGTGTAGAGAGGTCTACAGGTAATACTTTCACATATTTGACAATGTGAACCAGTATGTTGGTTCTTCGTGCTGGTTTAGCTCAGTATTACAGACATATATAAGTGTTTAGTGTGTGTTACTGCTCTTATATAAGTTGATTTTAAGAGAGTGGAACTCAGGATTCTGGAAAGTAGCCTCTTTAATACCTCTTATCTAATTCAGTAGAGAAATGTAAGAGTACTTATGCCCTCAGATTTCCTGACTTGAAAAGATAAACTTTTCAGACACTTTCTTTCAGGAGATAACTTGAAACATAAATGAAGCTGAGATGCTCAGTTTCTTTCAAGAGTTTACTCATACATCTTTTATGTATCATATATTTTTGCAGCTTACCATACAAGAATTTGGACCTCCTTACTATCTTTCAGTTTGCTCTTAAACAAAGACTTCTGAAACTCCTTAAAAACCCATTGATGTTTTTTGATTTTACACAATATTTCATTCTTCACAGTTATAATATTACAAACCATTGTTTGTTTTTACAGAGTTCTCCCAAAGGGTAAATGTTGCTATGTCTTTCTGGAGGTCTGGAACAAAATTTTGTTGACGTGTCATGCACTGCAGATCTTCTGGAGTTCAGGCATCAAACAAGAGCAGTCCTCTGTCAGAGTCTGTGGCTTGGAGACCTTCCTGCTCAAGAAGGAATAAGTTTGCAGCAATTATACATGCAAGTTTTAGTACAGTTGAGAACCTAAGGAAATATCTTAGTATGGAAAGCTGCACAACTTTGCAAAACAACTTTGTTGCAAACTGCTGAACATTATTGATCAATACAATTTCTGAAAGGTTACCTAATCAGGAATTTAAACCACAGTAGCTGTCCCTCTGAAACATCAGAGCACCTGGAAGCAGCAGATGTTTTCAGCAGCTTACTGAAGGAACAATAAAAAGGCTATAGCTCTTTTGAAAACCTATGTTTTCTTTCAATGGCTTAACTACTTCCAGATGTATGCACTGAATTGAAATCTTTAACTTACAACAGAAAGTGAAAACTCCAGATGGCCTTGTAATTGCATCTTCCTGTTTACCTAGAGCATCCTGGATCCTTGGCAAATAAGGACAGGTGTTACAGATATAATTTTGTTTGTTCTCAGTGTTGCTACCTGAATGTGACATGAACATGGAAACTGCTTTTAGAGTTTGAGATGCTGTCAAAATGAATCCCAAACTGACCTTTAATATTTTAGAAAATACAATAAATGGAACTTTTTTCATCTTTCAGTTGTTAAACAAGCTTCCCTTCCCTTCCCTTCCCTTCCCTTCCCTTCCCTTCCCTTCCCTTCCCTTC
>WHYT01017186.1:281112-305365 GCA_009806455.1 Tetrax tetrax | reverse complement strand
CCTTCCCTTCCCGCACCTTCCCTTCCCGCACCTTCCCTTCCCGCACCTTCCCGCACCTTCCCTTCCTGCACCTTCCCTTCCCGCACCTTCCCGCACCTTCCCTTTTTTTCACTTCCTCATCTAACATGAGAGTGAAATAATCAGTCTTCATTCCTACTATTCTCTTTCTCTTCCTAGTATTTTACTTCAATAGAACAATAAAAGCACATTTTCTATGGTGTCACATCTTTAATCTCTTGCTATGTATCAGCTGTAATTTGTATTTTTGAATAAGTTAATTTTGATGATGTTCTGTTAAGCATAGTGAAACAGAAAATCTTACCACACTTGTAAATTATTTATGCTTGTAGTAACAGAATTTTTTATGTTACTGTCCCCAACTTGGTAATTCTCAAGTAGTCCCAACAAATACATGGGTTATGAAATGACAACATTTATTCACCTTGTCGAAGACAATCTCCAAGCCACTGGCTTTACAGGGAGGCACTGCAGAAGTCCTAAGTCTCCAGCTGAGTCTGTCAATCTCATCACTTTCGTGTTCTCTCATTAGAGATCACAGCCCTGGATCGTGAGAGCCCCAGGATTTACAACACTTGAATTATTTTGTTTTAGCATTCAGGGAAACTTTTGGCACCTTCTTTTGTTGAGGCTTTCCAGTGTTCTTGCCACAAGGGAGAGTCTGAAAGTCTTAGGTTGAAGGAGAAGTCCTGAAAACCCCAGGACTGGGGAATTGTGCATGGATAAAATATAGAACCTGAGTTGCAACATTTTTTGTCAACTTAATTGACTGAGAAAAAATTGTTATGAAATTGGTGGTGAGTCTGAGAGGTCATAGGTCAAATGGACCTCAAGCTACCATTTTTATGAAACAGTAACAGATGGAGGGTATCTGTCTTGGAAGCCTGCCAAAATTATAATGATGGTGATTGGCAGGCACTTACTGTGAACAAATAGCTTGATAGATGCCTAGATTTCACCAAATTTGCAATAAAAAGTGCTGCTTTAGGAAAAAAAAAGTATTCAGCATTTTGATGTTCAAAGAGAGCCTACTAAATTAATTCACAACATCTGTTGAAAAAATGTTTATTTGTACTTGTGGAAAAACAAAAGGTAAATCATTACTGTTGTCAAAGACATCCATAAATATATCAAACTAATTTTTACATGAATGAGTCCTAAATGTTTTGGATAATGCCATCATTCTTCTAGACATAGATCAAAAATGTTAGCAATTTTCAGATCATTTTTGAGAAAAAATCCTGTAAGCTTAAACAATTATTACCTATTTGAAGCCTCTTGAGAAGGTAAATGTTACTTCTACGTTCCTGACTTATTATGTGACCTTGATTTGTCTACTGAACAATATAATGTAATATTTAATTTAATTGTGTAGATTTTTAAAATAAAAAAAAAACATAATATCTCTGTGGCAAGGAGATATAAGATGAAAAATTGACATAATGAGCTGCATTAAGCTCAATAAATCTTATATATCTTGTTAAAAAAACCAATAATGTTGGGTTTTACTTTATAAATTTGGATTTCTATTGGTGAAGCTAGGCCATCATACAGGAATGAATTTGCATATCATTGATATAGGTCTCAAAGGGAAATTCCTGTAAACAACATAGTAAAGTCAGACTTTGGAATATGCTAATTATCTTCTACACTTCATCAATCCTTTGAACAATGAACACTTCACCTCAATTAAGACACAACCCTTGGGATATGGCTGACACTTGTAAGTGTGATAAAGTGAAGATGCCATTGATTGCAGAAGCAAGCATGGTGATGACAGCACATGTAAGTGTTATTGTCCTCTTTTATGTAGCAATAGAATTGAAAAAAAAAAAAAAGTTTAAATACTTCTACTCCAAGCAAAATTTTCTGTTACCTAATGTTTCTGGAAATTACCTGTGTAATTCACATGATCCTTTGCCATATACCTTCTCTCTATCAGTAGATTAAGTAATCTGTAAAAAGGCTTTGTGTTGTTTGGTTCTGGTTTTTGTTAGTTTGTTTTCTGATGTTGTTTTTGTCCAATTTTAATATGCTTATTAGAAGCCAATTCTTTGCTTAGATGTACAAACATTCCAATGAATAAGGTGATTAGTAAGAATAACATAGGTTTATGTCTTCTAAACTGGTTAATAGCAGAGAAAATTAACTACAAGAGGCTGGGGAAAGCTGTGTAGTGAGCAATATTTTTGAAGAACTTATTACTCTGTTTCCTGAGCATTTGTCTGTAGACAGAGACAAAGTTCTGTAATAGAATCTTTTATCCAAATACTTGGAAGTTAGGAAAATTGCAATTGAGCAGTGAAATCAAACACCCTTTACTTCTGTGTGCATAGGATTACTGTTAGTTGTATGCAAGGAAACTAAACCATTAATTTACTGTTCTGCTTTTAACTGTACATATCCCCCCTTTCCACGTACATCTTCTCCATTTTTTTTTTCTTACCTTTTCAGTTAGAGGGAAGACACCTCTTAGGTCTCTGTAATTCAGTTTTTAAGTGTTGTGGTTTGTGGTAATTTATTTACCACTCTTGCTTCTGCTGCAAGTCAGCCTTGTTTTCTCTGGGATTTTTTGATCACTAAAGTTCAGTCACTGAATAAGGAGTCTTTAGTTTTCTAGTTAAAAAATTGTTTACTTATAGCCTGATGCCAAGCCCTTCGAAGTGAATGCAAATTATATTAATTTTGGTGTATTTTTCATATCCTTTCATGACAACAGTACTGAAGTTAAATTAAAAGAGTATTAATAGTCTTGCTTGCCATACAAAAGGTTAGGGTACTTCAGTACCCTACTAACACTTCACACCAGAGTTAGAACCTAGAACATCTTACTGTGAATGCTGTCATAGATCATCCTTCTCCATATTCTTTGCCTTTTATTAATGCAATATTATTCCTTTCTTACAATTTTAAGGATAACTGGTTGGTTGGCTGGACAGCTATTATACATTTAGTTTTAATACATCACAAGCTTTTTTTCCCCCATAAAAGTACTGAGGCAATAGGTAGGCAATAACAGCAAAACCAGCATTCCTAAGTGGTGTCCTGTGGACGTTACTACTGTGTGAAAACCCATCTGGCTCTGAACATCTAAAGAAATGAACTTGTCAGTGTCACAGAAAAGAGATAAAGAAGAATATTTGGTTTTGAAATTGGTAGTCAGGCTTCCCAGGAAAGGTTGAAGATACAGATATATATGTATACAGGTGATGCTCTAACTGCATAAGCTAGAGGGAGGTCCTAGTATCACTTCCAGTAAGAAATAAAAAGAAGTCTGTAAGAAGTCATCCATTTGCATGCATATTTAACGTTACTCTGCAGAGACCATGGAAATTCTTCTTCACTGGACTGTGATATGAGGAGGAATACTTTAGTGAAACAAAATGCGTATCTTTTAGGGTTACCCTTCACAAATATGAGTACTGAATTACTCTTCAGAACTTCATAATTTATAATTCCAATAAATCTTTTGTAGCCGTGTTAAATACAAAAAAAGCTAAGATTCTCAGTGAAAAGAGGTGATGACAGTCTGTATTTTTCACATTTAACTATTTTACAAAAGTCTTAATTGCCTCTGTCAGTTATTAAAACAAGTAAGCCAGATGCCCTCTGCACGTCTATCAGGATGACTGGCCTAATCAGGCTCAGCAAATTCAACGAGTATTTTGCTAAGCTTAATTAAAATTCAGCCCAGCATTTGAACAAGCTGCAGTGGTTTGGCAGACCTTCAAAGGGCTATACTGCAGCACAACAATAAAAGTGATAAAGTCACACAGTAACAATAAATACAATGCAAATGTTCCTATTATTCACAAATCAGGTAGAAAGTTGCTCCTTTAGGTATTTTCTGCTTTCTGTGGTGATAAAGTTCAAATTTGTCGATTTTTCCTTTTCAATCTCTGCATATGTTATTCTTATCAACATACCATTTAATGGTTCTAATTAATTGAAATAATTCTCACACAAACAATAGTCTATGTACTTTATTCCCAATACTGAGAGAATTGCATATGGTTCTGTTTGTTTCTGATGGATTAAAAATTGCAAAATGGAACTTTTGCTTTGCAGTGGCAATGCTGTCAGACCCTTAGTGGGTAATACATCAGCTCGACCAGGCCAAACATGTTTAGTATCCTCTTTACCTATTATTCTTTACTGTATGACCTCAGCTCTATCTTTCTCCCAACATTATATAAATTACAGTTCTTCAACATTAGACATGAAATGGAGCCAGTTTTGATTTATAAACTATCATTGTATGTCTTTATAAATACTTGTTTTCTTTTGTTACAAAATTCTATTTTGTAACTATTCCCCACGTCTTAGATATCTTTGGAATGCTTATTCATCATTCCTCGTGAAAAATGTTATTTAGACCATATTATTTCTTCAGAATTAGAATTTCTTTCTGAAGAATAATTTGTTATAGTCACTTTGACTGGCCACGGTTCTGTCTCAAAAATAATTTACAGCATAATCCCATTCTTGTACTTCATGATAGTCCCATTATCCTTGTCCCATTTGCTTTGTAACATGGTCTGTGCTACTGGTATTTTCATATTTTGTTTGCTTTCTTAGCAAACAGTAATCAATCTTGGCTAAAGATTTTTTTTTTTCCTTCAAAAAGGGAACTCTTGAAACAGTTATTCTGTTCCTTGTCTTCTGCAACAAAGTAAATGGACAACTGTAGTAACAAATTTTCATAATACCATTGAGAGAGCAAACTTTGACAAAAAAAAAAAAAAAGGCCTTTTTCAGCTTCTAGGAGAAAACAGCGTAAACTTAAGCACATAGCCATCACTATTGATCAATATTTCTAGAATCAGATTTTTTTTTTTTTCATAGGAAATAAACCTTAGGGTAATTGAGAAAGAAAACTGGTGATTTAGAGATAAAGAGTGATAGAAATATCACACAGGAGAAAGACCTATTCCTAGTTTATGACATCATATTTTCTTTGATGTTTAGTGTTTGCTAGAATTCACTATTTGTACAGTGACTTGTACAATCAGAAAAATGAATATTTTGCATTTTGCATTTTTGCATTTTGAAAAATCAAAATCCACATAAATATGTAATATGTAAGAAAGTATACCTAGCTATAAGAATAGTGTAAAGATGATTTTTCGTGGGAAGATTTAAAATTCTCATAAATTTTAACTCTTTGACTGAATGAGATTTAAAAGGTTGTTCAGTAAAATCACTTAACAGGCTCCTAATAATATCACTTTCACAAATAAGCAGAGAATAAAGTGGAGTCCTTATTTACGTGAACTCCATAAACCTTGACACAGCAGAACAAGTAAGCATGAAGCTTCTTTGCTTTTCCACAGCAGTGGATGACCTGTCTGCCATTTTTTCATTTCTATTTTCTGCAAATCTAATCTGCACTTTGTTAAATGAAAACCTTTGCTTTTCTTAAATAGATTTGCAGAGCACAGATCTTTCACTAGGTAACTGTTCAACCATCAGTCACTGGTCATTTCTCCCTCCTCCATTCAGCCTTACTGTGGTACAATCTTAGGAATGCTTCCAAAACCAGCTTGCAACGGTTAGTTAGGAGATTTCCAGGTAACAGTAAGAGGAATAAAAGGGAGTTGCAGGGCTTATGTTAGGGTTGGGGGTGTTGTTGTTGTTGTTGTTATTATTATTGTTATTGTTATTATTGTTATTATTATTTTGTTTTGAGGTGTAGGAAAGGATCTTATTAAGGAAGAAAAATAACTAAGCATTCAAGCTGCTAAAATATTATAAGTACTGCCTACAAATTGTGACTAAACATGTAATTCAGATTAAAGCTATCCTTTGTCATTCAGTATTTTTTTACCACAAGTCGTGACTAAGGACAGAAAGTCTTGTAAATCTTTATAAACAAAGATTATTTCTAATTATTTTTCCTAAATTGCCTTCTGATAGTGTGTACAATTAATTACTATCAGTGGAAGGATCACTTTGTTGCAAGATGTTTCTTTGTAAGAGTAAAGACTCAAAAAGAGTCAGATTTTTTAAAATAAGGCTTACCTCAGTTCTCTTTGGGCCTTGAGAAAGGCATGAAATAAACTATAACTAACACATTAAATATTAAAAATTGACCATAGTAAATTAGAAGATTTTCACAGATTTTTGTAATTATTTTTACACATTTATTTCAGAAAAGTTTATTATGGAATTTACATAGGTTTAAAATAACCTGTTATTTCCTTTTTCTCTGGGCATTGAAATAAAACTAGGTTGGATGCTCTGTTTGCTCAGTAACAAAACCATCTTCTAGAAACTTACATTAAATACGTTAAAATTTTAAAAAAATGCAGTTCAAAGAAGTTGAAAAAGATTGTTCAAATAGCTTAGTGGAGAGTTGACTTTAGCATGCCTCGGGAGTATGGAGTGTAATATTCCAGGCTAAAAATTCTTAATTTACACAAGTAGCTGTCTTCATGACATTCTTGAATCTATGTTGAAACAGGAATTTTCCTACGTAACTACTGCATCAGGACCCTACCTTTTATAAGCCAACAAGGAGACATTAGTGGAATTGAGGAATGGAGTTAGATCTAGCCTTTAATACAGATGCACTGAAACAGTCACGTGTATATATTTATAAATATATATATATATATAATATTTAGACAGAGAGATGGTTGCATTTAATCAGACTTTCCTTACACAAGAATGGAACAGCTTACAAAGAGCAATGCCATTGATGAAGTTTCTTGAAGGTTTTTCTATATAGAGCCTTTCCCTACTAGTGGAGCTACAATTTATCTTAAATGAAACATAGTTACTGTATATTTGTGTTTAATTTCAAACAACAGAGGCTTACCTTGTACCAAACTAAATGTATCTGATACTTGAACTTAATCAGTCCCTCATCTGCTGACATTTGAATGGGAGGCTTCTTGGAAATCCCAGATACAGAAAACAGAAAAGGGAACATGTTTTTCTTTTTTTTCCCTTTTTTTTTTACTTCTTCTTTCTCAACTCTTCTCTTTCCTTTTCTCTACTTTTTACCATCATCAGTGATACAATTATTACAGACTGAAGTGCATACTCAGGAGATACTAATGTCAAGTTCTAACTCTGACTCAAGCTGAGAAAACTATTTAGATCTTTACTTACAGCCACATAATCCTGCAGAATTGTTACATATAAGTGTAAAAGTGAAGAAGTGATAGAGGTGCAAAATGCTACAATGAGCAAAATCTAACATAAAAAATTACCCTTTATTTTGTCGTACCTCTGCTAAGGGGCTGAATGTCATGGGATCTCACTACTGAGTTGTTCTTATGGCTCCCTTTTGTAATTAGACTTTCATCTTGGATCTTTCTAATCTGTACCAATGCAATAGGTACTGAATCAGTAAGGAACAATTCACATCTGAATGATCTATTGCAACTTAAGCCTGCTTATGTCAGAATTGCATAAGAATAAAACGTTATGAAAAAAAAAAAAAAAAAAAAAAAAAAATTGTTTTCTTACTTTATTGATCACATAATTTATGATAAGTTTTTGTTATGAAAAAGCTTCTGGCTGATTGAAATGGATCTTGATACATAAGAGTAAAATTATACTGACCATGATATCTGAATAGAATAGTATCTGGAAAGAGTATTTGAACATTTATTTCCCAGTACTTTCACAAACTGGTAAGCTTGTGGCATTTTTCCTTATGCTACTTTGTCTCTGAAATTATTATTATTATTTCCTTATGCTACTTTGTCTCTGAAATTATTATCTTATTTTCAAGAATATCTTTTAACTTTTAGTTAAAATAAGTAAGTCCAAAAAGTTTCTTAGTGTTGTAGTCATGAGGAAATTATGCAAGAAGGAGGTAAATAGTGTGGCTGTTTTCAGACGACACCCTGTAAAAAATTTATGTGGCTATAAGATTATATGATGACATCCATGAATGGATTTTTGAAAGGAAAATTAATATAGTGCAAATCCTGCATATCTTCTCAGGTAGGATAGAATCCCAAGTCTTTATCTGGGATCAGTCAGGTATGAATGTGCCTTGGACAGATAAATGTGAAGAAAGAGGTGATCTGTTACTGTGGATCTCACTGTCTTGGGCCACCAACTAGCTCTTGCATATGAGTATGATGAGCTGATCCTCAGACTGAGTGTTGATGTGATGCTAAATATCCTTCTTGGTTGGGAGATCATAGAATCATAGAATGGTTTAGGTTGGAAGGGACCTTAAAGATCATGTAGTTCCACCCCCCCACTGCCATGGGCAGGGACACCTTCCACTAGGTTGGGTCACGCAAAACCCATTCAGCCCTGGCCTTGAACACTTCCAGGGATGGGGCATCCATAACTTCTCTGGGCAACCTGTTCCAGTGCCTCACCACCCTCATGGAAAGGAATTTTTTCCTTATGTCTGATCTAAACCAACCCTTTTCCAGTTTAAAGCCATTAGCCCCTGTCCTATCACTACATATCCTTGTCAAAAGTCCCTCTCCAGCTTTCTTTTAGGCCCCCTTTAGGTACTAGAACAAGGTTTCTTCAGAGCCTTCTATTCCTCAAGCTGAACAACCCCAACTCTCTCAGCCTGTCTTCATAGGAGAGGTATTCCAGCCCTCTGATCATCTTGACAGCCCTCCTTTGGACTCACTCCAGCAGGTCCATGTCCTTCTTATTTTGGGGGCTCCAGAGCTGGATGCAGTACTCCAGGTGGGGTCTCATGAGAGCTTAGTAGAGGGGAAGAATCACCTCCCTCGACCTGCTGGCCACACTTCTTTTGATGCAGCCCAGGATGCAGCTGGCTTTCTGGGCTGCAAGAGCACATTGCCGGCTCATGTTGAGCTTCTCATCCACCAGCACCCCCAGGTCCTTCTCCTCAGGGCTACTCTCAATCTGTTCTCCACCCAGCCTGTATTTGTGCCTGGAATTGCCCTGGCTTGTATGGAGGACCTTGCACTTGGCCTGGTTGAACTTCATGAGATTTGCATGGGCCCACCTCTCCAGCCTGTCCAGGTCCCTCTGGATGGCATCCCTTCCCTCCAGTGTGTTGATTGCACTGCACAGGTTGGTGTCGTTGGCGAACTTGCTGAGGGTGCACTTTGTCCCACTGTCCATGTCGCCGACAAAGATGTTGAACAGGGCTGCTCCTATTACCAAGCCGTGACGAACGCCACTTATCACTGATCTCCACTTGGACATCGAGCTGTTGACTGCAACCCTTTGAGTGCGACCATCCAGGCAATTCCTTATCCACCTAGTGATCCATGCATCAAATCCATGTCTCTCCAGTTTAGACACATGAATGTAATGTGGGACAGAGATGCTGAAGTACATCTTGATGTGGGAAACCTAGAGAAACTGATTGTCAGTGATTTGTCAGGCTACATGGTAAACAAGACAAAGATAGAGCTCCTGAATCTCTAGATTATGAACAATTATAAAATCATAATCTTAAAATTATGAATTTTACTAGACTTAAAATTATGAACAATTATAAAATCATAATACATTTTATTTAATTATTAATAATATTAAGTTTAATTCTGTTTATATATTTGGAAAATTGCTTCTTAAATTTTAAGTTATACCAGTCCTTCAGTTACAGTCTTGATGTAACTAGCCTGCGGGCAATAAAAAAAGTACCAGGCATATAAAAGCTGGATGCTTAACAATATCAAATCAACAGCCTTCAGAAAGTGATTACCAGGAATTCATTTTATATTATCTCTTTGCTGCAGATTAAAAAGAAAACATTAGTTGATTTTTATCATGAACTTCAGTTTTACCGAAGAAAGTTTTAAGAAAAGCTCTTCCATACACTTTTGCCTTCAAATCTTCACTTAGCATTCTGTTCAAATTCAATTTTAATTGCCATTTTATAGTTTGCAAAGATGGTATGCAGCTGTGAAATACTACACTTTATTGCAGCAATAGGAATATTTATCTGAACAGATACATTGCTGTTACAGTAAAGAATGGGCCTATTTTACTTTATCAGCTACTAAGGGGAAGGTTAATGACCACAATGTATCTTTTACATTGTGTGTGAAACATGGAGTGTTCTGCAGTCTTAAGATTTACAGTGTGCAAGACAGCATGTGCTATTCCTAGCACTCTCTAAACAGCAGACTGTAAACTTGGGAATTAACTTCAAAACCCCTAAATATGTTAAAACAACATTAAGACTGGAAAAGAAAATAATTTTTCTTTAACTCATGAAGGTATTCTTTCAAGCTTATGTGGAAGGCAATGCCTTATTAATTTTCTGGATGACCTAAACAAGTAAAGAATGCAATTATAGATATATTTCCATCTATAATATGCAGGAATCAGGAACAGTGTCATAGAAAAAATGATGTTATTTTTTTTGAGAAAAAATTGGTGCCTTCAGAAAGGACATCATCATCCCTTAGCATACATTTGGGAAGTCCAATCTGTTCAGCAGGAAGGGCCAGATCCCAGCTTAGGGCTACATGAATGCAGTGATAAATACCAGGCATAAAGGAGATATTCAGCTATTGGGTTTTCCATCCTTTCTGTCCTGTAGCTGAAAGGTAATAGAAAGGTGACATCCCATTCAACTTTGCTGATGTATCCCAGTGATTTTTAACTGAACCACTGTAGGGCCACTGTAATTCTGATAGGACAGAGTGTGATGGAGTTCAGTCCAGGAATAATGGATAAATATTAAGGATTCTGTATTCTGTATTCCTGAAAGCTAGTGATAGTACATATAGAGTCTAAACACTAAAAGAAAATTCAGAGCTCTGGTTTAGAGAAGTGTGCCAAACATTGCACGGCAATGCTTGAGCATATTATAATAGGATCATAAAACACCAAAAAGCTGAGAACCATCTGAAATGAATGTTTATTAGAACTGTCTTGTAAGACACAAATGCAATATGTGTATCTATGCTTCTTTTTTTTTTTTTTTTTTTTTTTTTTTTTTGCTTAGTACTACGTCAGATAAAATTATTTTATTTCTATATATTAAAATAATCTTTCCAGTAAATTATAAAGAGAAGTATGACCTACTACTTAGTAATGAAGCTTACTCAGTCCTTAGGGAAAGTATCATTAATTACCTGTTTTTCCTTATTCTTGTTTTATTAGTTTAGATATCCTTCACAGACATTGCAAACTTTTCAGATAAGAACTATTGTTCTTTTCTTTATAATAAAATGTTAAGTACTTTCACAATGTTCCATTTGCAATGTTTTGTAGTCTGTTAGACTTAATACAGCTCTAAAAAAAGAGAAATATTTGGAGATGATTCTGGTAATAATATCCATTTTACATGAAATGTATTTTTGAAAAAGATCTATAATAGCTAATTTTACTATATATATATATATACACTAATATAAATGTGTTAAATACAGGACTTCTTCTATGATCAAGTAACCACCCATTTTACTTATTCATTCATTAAATATATATATATTTTTTTTATATACAGTGCTAAAATGAGGCGATTGGTGTAGGAAGCAACTGGCAACTTTGGTTGTAGGTGCAAGTCTGAGATCCTAACTTATCTGCTCTTCAGTTGTAGGGAAACTTCACACTTCTTGTGTCCCAGCTTCACTTTTGCAGACCGGAGGTTTGGTTTTTTTAAAATTTCCAACTATGTGCTATGCAATTAATACTATGTTCATAGAATCATAGAATAGTTTGGATTGGAAGAGACCTTTAAAGGTCATCTAGTCCAACCCCCATGGAAGGACCAGGGACTCCAGTCAGATCACGTTGCTCAGACCCCATCCAACCTCGTCTTGAATGTTTCCAGAGATGGGGCATACACCACCTCTCTGACCAACCTGTTCCAGTGTTCCACCACCTTCAGTGTAACGAATTTCTTTCTTATATCTAGTCTGAATCTATCCTCATTTAGTTTAAAACCATTACCCCTAGTCCTATCACAACAGGCCCTGCTAAGGTTCTGCAGTTCAACTGAGAAGCAAATATCTGCTAATTTTTATTTTTTTTCTTCCCAGAAGACATTAAAATGTCGTATGAAGAAGTATTTGTGGAATTCTTTTTAAGAAATTTTTATGTACCAGAACTTACTTGCATTTATCTTGTTCGTATTAAACTGAATATCATTTAACTTCTTTTATCAAAGTGGAAAACAATAATTAACTTAATAAATATTTAAGAAGTAAAAGTGCCACCAATCAATCTAAGCTTAATTTTTATATTTCTCAAAAAAAACCCCAACCCATTTAACAAGTCTTCATGGAAAAATGGCTCTCAATACTACCTTCATATTATAACTGCTGACAGGTGTTAAGACCTGAGACAGGTGTAATGCTTTAGTCAGGTGCATACACAGACCCTTCTTTCATCCAGCTCCTCACACTATATATGTATTTCCCAGTGTCCATTTGGCTAGGTGGCTCTTCCCATGGTAATTTTTATTTTGTGGTAGCCAGACAATGTCCTTTCCTTTTATCTAGAAGGAAATGGAGTATTTAAAGATTCAGTTGTCCCTCTTTGTTGCTTCTGATGACATAAAGACATCCTGTCCTGATTCTGGCTAGGATAGAGTTAATATTCACCTGAGCTGGGTGGAGAACTGGAGCTGGTAGCCCCTATGGCTGGGGCACCCAGCTGGGATAGTTAACTAATTAGCTAACAGCTGGGGTTAATTTACCCAAATTAGCCAAAGGGCTGTTCCATCCCATCTGACATCATGCTCAGTATATAAGTGAGGAGGGTGCTGAGGGGAGCCTCCTGCTATGTGGGAAGAAACTGGGTGTTGACATTTGTTGTAAGCCATTATACTGTATTTGTTTTCTGTCACTGTTTTGTTTTCTTCTGTTATTACTGTTAAATTTATTTTTTGTTCCATCTCAACCCATGTGTTTTTTGCTGGTTTTTTTTGTTGGTTTTTTTTTTTGTTAACCAATTCTCCCTTCTGTCCCACTGGAGGGTTGGGGGAGAGTGAGAGAGAGACTGTGTAATCTGGTACTGATGGGGGCTGAACTACAACACATCCTTTTCCTCCCCGTATTCTAATATATATTCTACTTCATTTTTTTTTGAGGTATTATGGGATGATATTTGCTTGAGAACCAAGTCACTTCCTAGATATTGCTCGATGTTTTGTTTGTTATTATTTGGTTGTTTTATTGCTAAGTTAATTGTCTGTTGAAATACTCTCTGATTTGCTAGGTCTGATATCCATATAGCTTGAACTGGTGGCATGATTCCCAAAAAGTATAACATTTAGACACTTATTTGTGATAACTGTGTTCTTCCAACATATTCCAAGGAGTTCAGTGTCTATACATTTCTCCAGATCCTGCAGCCAAACTTGAGAACATGTCCTTCCAAGATGAGTGATGATACAAGTAAATCATTTGTGACCCCTGCAGCAATGCCAATGCTGCAAAAATTCCTGTTAAGGCTGTTAACAGCTGTAACATCCTGGATTCATAAATCATCTGATTCTGTTTCTAGCTGTTTCTTTTACTCCATCCCCTAAAGAAAGAAGCTGCCACAAAGCAGAACTGTAGAAGGTTTAGGTGTGAATGCTCTAAATTAATCCCACTGCTCCCTGTTCCTGTGTCTGCTCCATCTCGTAAGGCTATCTGCAAGCCTGCAGGTGAGAAAACAAGATGATATAAGTGAAAAGACACATTTGTGTACTGCTGGCATAATGAAAAGACGTGATTTTTCTAAAATTTAAGAAGTAAAATTTGAAATGTAATGGTATGTATTGTACTGACTTCAGAGATCTCAGTTTAAATAACGACTTCTAAAGTTGAAGAACAAGATTTAAATAATGAAAGCTTCCACTAAAATAGCTACAGATTTAGATGGTACAGCTAGTTTCTGGATGCTACATAATTTCCCTCAAACTAAAGCTATCATAAGCAAGTACAACTGGAGTAAAATATTAGTAGTGAGACCACTTTTGTCAACCCAGAACAACTCACTCTTCAGAAATTTGGATCCTAAGAATAAGTTTTGCATTCAAATTAAAAGAATTATCCTGTAGTTAAAGTCAGATCTCAGCTTTGCCTCACACTTCAGTGGTATTGAAATTTGGAAACAGAAATATGTGTCTATTTCTGACATTATTTTTTTTCATGTCTTGTTACTTTTTTAAAGGCCACATTGTATTTAAATTTTATTTTATTTTTTTCTTTTTTTACAAAACCTCTCTCAGTCCATTGCTATCAGTGGGAAGAAATTCATACCATAACCATGGGTAAAATAATGAAACTTGAAATTCCCAGCTCATATTCATTTCTTATTTTTTCTTTTTCTATGTTCTGCAGAAGTCGTATCCATTAACCTCTGATTGCTGTACCTAAAAGGAATATACCAGTGGTTAATACTGGTTAGAGCTGTATGTACCACTTAGGTGTGTTCTTGTTTGGGGTTTGGGATTACTTTTTGGGGGGGGGAGGGGGCAGGGGGAGGAGGTGGTGGTCATGTCAGTTGGGCTTGAAAAAATGCATTTTGATCCATGATGTTCTTTGCTGTATTTCCTTCTCAAGTATACATTGAACATTATCATAACTTCTAGTGTACGTGCTGATGGCCATGCAGACTGTCCAAGAATGAGACAGAAAATTCATAACAAATAAAATTTTTCTAGACAAACTTGCCTTTCATGTTTGCTTAAATGAATGGTGTGCTAAAATAACTGAAATGTGCTAAGTGAAAATTTTAGAAATAACATAGTAAATATTAGTGTAAAAGAAGAAGATAATGAGCTCTGCCCTCAGGCAGTGTCTGGTGGTGTAGATGCCCTAGGTTATCCCATGAGGATTCTGGTTTCTTTTCCAAAGCAGCGCAGATCTGTTACGGATTCATAGCTGCCAGACCCACACAGATGTCTGGCAAATTCTAGGACACTAAAACAGCACTCAACACCAACTTCTATCGAATTAATTCTGTAAAGGGCCTCAGAATCCATTAATACCACAGAATTTCCACAGAATTTGTACCAGGTGATAGTTAACAGAATACGTTTTTCACAATTTACTTGTGAAATCACAACATGTGATTTCTAGATTCAGTTGATTTCTAGCCCCACTATGATAGTTGGGAAATACAACCTAAACAATTCAACTCTATTGAAAATCATATTAGATTTTTTAATGCCATTTCTTAGAATATGCATAGTAGACTATCATTTGTCATGCATTTTTCCTGGGCTTAAATAATTGTGATTATGTAAGAGCAAAGATCTAGTGATAATACATCTATTAAATATTGTAGTTTTTAATCAAGCATTGTCTGATTGTTACAGATTTCAAAAATATAAAGCTAAGAGGAGAAAGAAATTAATTGGTTCCACTGTTCATAGACTGTTTAATGTGAATAGTCTCCAAAATGAGAGAATTATTTTATTGTTTTAGTTAACAGAGATGATAATTAAACTTAATTATTACAGAAACAAGGTCTGTTGAAAGGAATGGAAAAGTGATACTAAATATTCTCGTTGTCAGTCAAGCATCCCTGATCATATTTTTCTTATGTAGTTTAGATATAGAAATGTGGAAAATAACGGGAAAGCATGCCTGAGAACATTTTCTTTTATAAGGTCAAAATTCTGCAGTGCAGAAATGTTGGTTTTATTTTTGTTGTTATAACTTTTTTAAAACAAAGATAAGTACCCCTTAGGTGAATCTCTTGATGAGGAAGTGGGCTTGCTTAATTTAATCATATTCCTAGAACTCCATGGTTACCTTCTAGACACATAATCATACACAATATAATGATAAAAGCAATTACGTACTTCGTAATCTATGTTCTCTAAGAAAAAAAAAATCAGCATTTTCTCTTCTAGCTGAAGTAGATAATTTTTTTTTTTCTTCTTTCTCTTGGTATTGTTTTTATAGCTATGATCTATCAAAATAAAGAGATTTAACCTTTTCCTCTACCCACGTGTGGAAGCTAGAATATAATCTTTTGACATTTTTATTGCAAAGTACATGAAGAATTGAACCTGTATTTTCTGATTAATATAAGCAAATCATCTGAACTGTAAATACATCATTAAAGTTCAAATGAAGAAACAGAGACTTTTCTCATAGTGAGGGCCACATTTTTTTCCAATCTACATTTTTGTTAGTCATAAGAGATCTGCACCTTATCAGATCTACTGTCCCCATCAGATCTTAGAAACTTTCTTCTGTGAAGCTGGAAGATTCCAAGACCATTTAGGGTGCTTGAAGCATAAAAAAGGAAATGTAATTTTAGCTAGGGCTTGAATCCAGGATGCTTATAGCAACTTATTATATGAAAAGGGGATTTGCAGGAATGCAAGTTCTTAATTGTACAGTCTGAAACACACAGGCAGGAGTCAGAAAACTTTGAAGTTCAAGCCAATTCCGTACTTAACATTTGCTGAGCTTTTTATCTCAATGCAACAGTGATCTAAGGGCATTTGTAGTAATATCTGCTTTTGATCCAACCAGTGACATTATTTTGAAATGTCATTGCTGCCTGATGAGCTTATTTAGACATGTATTCTGGCAAGGTGAACACTCCAGTATGCAAAAATTATCTAAAATACAAAATTTTTCAGAGTTGTTCAGTACTTACCGATTAAAACCATTTAGACTGTAAATATTCTTCATGTTCTGAGGCTGGAAGGAAGACATTGTTTTGCAGATTAACAAGTGGCGTCTGACATCTAGATAGCTTAATCAATTCACAAAGATAATTTTCCAAAGTTGCAATGTAGTACTGTGAAAGGAGTTTCCAAAGATTATAGCTGATGTAAGCTTACTGTTTAGTTTATCTGAGAACAAGAGACAATTGACAGTATGCTGACTCTTTAATGATTTTGTCAAAATTAATTGCATCTGTGTTAACTTAAACAGGTAAACAGTATCATCAGTCTGCTATGAAATAAACAATTCTGTGTCCAAGTGCTCAGGTACTAAATGAAAAGATACATTATAACTTTATTTTATTTCTTATGACACTTTTACTATGCAAATATTACCATTCTGTTTCTACAAAGTATACTGACATTTAAAGGGAAGATTTTCCTTTTCTTCCTTAGCTGTTACAGAATTTGTTAGGGTGCGTTTACTAGTAGGCGCTCTGTAAAGGCAGCATGTTACGCTGAGCCAGCAGAGATTAGACTAAATGAGAACACACTAGCTATAAATTTAACAGAGTTCATTTTCTGAAGTGACTGCTTTATGCATCTGCAAATGGAAAGAAATAGAGCATCAAGCTTTTAATTTTTTCTACACAAATAAAAGCTGAAGTACTGAGTGTCTTCGTTTAACGTCTTCAAAGCAATATTATTTTTATTAGGTACTTGAAGAGAGCACAATGCACAAAAAGGGGGACATTATGTAGGATTTTTATATTATGCACCTTCAGTAAAAAATAACTGCTTGGTTTTTTTAACTTTCTGTGTCATTTTTCCAAATACTGTGGCACAAATCACTGGATTGCAATGTTGTGTAAATTTCTGTATTATTGACTGTGTGGGGGTAGAACATGTATACATTTCAGTGGTGCATGTAAAATCTGTTTCTACAGCATGTTTATTTGGAATTCAGTCCATTTCCAGTTCAAGTCACTAATAATAATTCTACTGACTGGAATGGAACAGGATCACTAGATTGCATATCAATTGCTGTTAGCACATAAGGTGACTGAGTTTAAAGGCAGAAACAAGCTTTCTAGCAGTTGCCTATTTCAAAACTATCCCAAACAGGCAGGTACTTTAAAGACAAGTACCATCTCACCAAAAAAAAAAAAAAAAAAAAAAAAAAAACAAATTACCTTCCCACGCAATTCCTGACTATGAGTTAGTTTTTTGAGGCATTTTAACAGAGTAATGCAAAATGTAGCATGTGGTCACTAATACTTACTGTACACTTAATTCTTCAGAATTCAGAATCATGTTAAAAAGTAGTATTTGCCATGAGTTTGGGCCTCTTAAGTCATATCACACAAATTGAAAGAAACTACTGTTATCATATGATAACATATAAATGAAAATGTAATAAAAGCCAATAAAATATAAGAAAAGTCTAAAAAAGAGTTGCATGTCTAGATAGGTTTCAGATGAAAGTGAAAAAAATGAAACAGCAGGAGCCTAAAGAGGCGATTTAATGCATCTGAAAGATACATAAGATAGCTGCCTTGCACAAGGAAGGTAGGCACTCAAATGACAAAGAGATGTCTGAGAGTAATGGCACTTCAATTAGCAGTAAAATAATATCTCATTATCAGAATTGCATTAAGGCATTGTCAGACCAGATAAAAAAAAAAAACGTTTTTTTTTTTTTTTTCCTAGTGCTAGCAATTAAATACTTGGACAGCTAAACTTGAGGTGACACTAGATATTTTTGTATTTATTTCTCAGAAGCTTTCTGAACAGTATGTTACATCTTAAATAGAAATTTTCAATAAAAAGTCAGAAAAGATAGCCCTAATATCATAAAATCTTTCAAATCTATGCATGGCTCTTCACAGTAAAATTTCATGTCTCTTCTCTTTCTTTAAATCACATTCCAATATAGAGGTAGAGTATCTTGTATAGAATATAGATAATAACCAGCAAAAATAGTGATTCAGCACTGTATGAAAACAAATTTCAGTTTGGTAGTTTGTTACATTTTATTGTGACATTGATATATGGTAATTTCCCCCTAGTTATAATCTGATATCAAGTAGAGTTATATTTAGTACTTTTTTACCCATTAACAGTGAGTCACATATATAAGTCTTCTGTCAGGAAGATTGGTTGAATAAATAGAAACCAACACTCTCTAAAGATATATGTGTGTGAATAAATGGCGTATTTATATTCTGGAAGAAATTGTTGGGGCAGATTTGTATTACTAGGAACAGGAACATGGAACTTCCAAGGAAAATGTAGCTACTAATTCTTTATGGATGTTTTACTGTGTGCATTATCTCTATACTGTTTATGTCTATTTTATTTGGGTTGAGCAATACTATTAGTACTTCCACTTGGAGAACAGAAAAGAACAAACCTAATGTTTTGTATCGCAGTATTAAAATATTGTACTCCAAAAATGCAGACAGAAAAATTTATGCAACATATACTATTTTATAAGAAAGAAAAAAAAAAAAAATGGATATTTTAGTTAACTGTTCAGAAGTAGTTTCATGCTAACTTTTCTACTTTGCTTGATTATTCTGATTGAGCATGCTAGATCTGGAAGTTGAAATTCGTTATGAAAACAGCTGATTTTACTTTTTTTTTGCCACAGCCAAAGCGATAAGAGAAAAGATAGAGCAAGGAATCAACTGTACTGTAAGTGTACAATGCCAAGAGAACATGCATGGCAAGGCTTGCCAGGATCTGGGGACACTGGAAGTGCATTCACAGCTTTCAGTATTTTGACTTCAGTGTCTTAGATTCTCACGCCAGGAGGAAGATTTTCCCAGCTCATAGCATGGAGTTTGGAAGTCCACTACAGCTGCACTTCAGGGAGCATCAAAATAAGATGTCAAATATTAACATTCTAGAGGCTTGACTGAGCATATGGCTCCATTGCAGAGATCCTAAAAATCCTGTATAAAGGCTCCTAACTCACTAATGCCTCTGTAGCTCCCAGCCTCTGGGTTTAGTGAAATTTGTTTTCATTTGAAAGTCTCCTGTCACTCTAAGTTGCACAGTTTCATGGCATCATGAAAATGACTATAGTCAACTCTTTTTCCTTTGTATCAGTTACCCCAAATGATATGCTGACCTAAACAATTTAAATGTTTCACAATCAAATAAAAATAACTGATTTCAGTTCTCCAACCCTCCAAGTGACATTTAACACCATTCAAAGCTTCCTGGACATGGAGAAGTATCAGGACCCTACTCTACCTGTGAAAAGGCTTATCAGTGCTACCTATAGGTACTGTCTGTTCAGTTGACAGGCAAAAAGGAAAGACATCAAATAGGAAAGAAGTTCTGTTTTTCTCCCCTTACCCAAACAAACTCATACATATTTGATTAATGATACTATACTAATATTGCTTAAATGATGATATCCCGATGTCTGTAGAAAATAGACAGCAAAATGAATATGTAAACATTTTTTTTCAGTATTTAATATGATTTATGGTGCAGATAATGGTGACTCATTTCACTAAATCCTTGGACATTAATTTGCTTCTGTCCTACTGAACTGGACATTTATATGATTTTATTCAGCCTAAGTAGACCTTTTGCTTAGTACAAGAATATTGGGGGTTTTAATCTTTTTTGGCAATGGAATAAAAAAAGGATCATCAAATTACTCTTTCCAATTATAAGGGCATATGTGCATCGTTAGAGGCACACATGGCTTAACTGACAGCATGGGTGCACCTTGGGGAGGATAGTGCATCATGGGAATATGCTCTAGACTTTGAGGCATATGCTTGACTAGAAAGGACTATTCCAGAAAATTTAGTGGTGTTTTCAGGAGAAGATTAGTATTTCATTTTTTTTTTTATACACAGATTTGAAAATAGATAGCTGGTTTCTGCAATTTTCTACGAAATTTAAAACTTCCTTTTCTTAAACGTGAATGAAAAATTAGTTTTTTCATATATTGTCTTCATTAGTCTCATGCTTAACGAAGATTTTCCAGGCAGAATTCTGAATTACGAGTAAAATTCAACGTATTGTTTTTATAGTGGTTACAATTCTTGTCTGTCCAAATTTGCAAGTCTTCAGACACTCCAGATTTATAGAGTATGGATCTTATTTATTCTTGAAGTAGATTATATTTACTCAGGTATTGCGGCTTTGAGCCTTTGCTCTGATAATTTAAGTGTCACATTCAAAGAAGCATAAATAGCCAAGAGTTGTTTAACCAAATGCTATGAACTGTACTTGGCTAGAATAATTCCCCTTTTATTAAATGCATACCAAAACTAAATGAAATAACTTAGTGAGAACATTTCATTTTACAGTAGTACTAAAGCAGCTATAAATATAGGACTTGTTACTTTAACTAGTCTACGTCTACCGTAGTGTTTTAGTCCATGTTAGAAGCGATCTTTTTAAGTGGATGTCCTTTACTTTGATTTGTATCTTTGAATAGCCTTGGAATCAACAGTTGGACGTATTTTTGCATGAAACTAAACCAAGATCTTCAGTCATGATTGTGTGTTCAGCCTGTGGAGTTAGACTAGAAGCAGTCTAAATTAAAACCTCCAAAAAATTATACATCACAAACATCAGGTGTGCAACACAAACTGTTTTATTGTCTGCACCAATTTTTATTGGACATGTAGATATATATTAAGTACTGTGTTTGTTTGCTGTAGCATTAAGAAACCAGAGATTTGTGATTTCAAGAGTGTTTGGCCTGTATTTTATTTTATTTTATTTTCTCTTTAACTAGCAATTTCCTAAAAGCTGTATATTTTTGCTTTTACAATTGAATCTGTTCCTGCCCACACAAATAGTAAAGGAGTAAATGTAATTATTGCACTATGTAGATATTATTAAGGAAACTCTCTGATGTATTATTGACAGTCTATAAGGTCTATGGAACTTATGAATTCTTAAATTAGTTTTAGCTATTACACAAGGTGATAAAGCAAACATTCCATAATATACATATATAGTTTCTGGAGGGCAGATTCAACTTGTAAGTTTAGATTGGAAACACTGAAATAACCGTTTCATTGGATAAGTTTTTGGAGTATGTCTGAACATAAGTATCACAGAGATTTTTGTATGTCTGTAGTCACATTTTCTTTTATATATATAAACATTATATATTATAGGTTTATGTATAAAGACATATATACATATATATAAAAGAAGAGGTGAGTACAGAAATGAAAGGTATGACCCTGAACTGTAAATTTACTTTTGTATAAAAAGTATGTTTACAGTTCAGAATCATGTCTTTCATTTTAGAATGCTGTAGATGCTAAATCTCTCCTTTTTATTTTATTTTTTTTATGGCTATCATCTTCTGTAAACATGTATATACAGTTGAGCAGAAACACTAATAGGATATAAGATGCACAGACCTTTATGGGATCTATTTGGCATCATCATGGTTGCTTGAGCAGGTTTCAGTAGTTACATTATTTGCACTACCCAACTCTTGGTAATGGCATTATTATTCTAATGTCATCTCAATCTTTCTGCAGACAATGGAAAAAACAGAATCACTTCCATGATGGAAGCAATGGAAGTGGATGATTTAGTTTAGCTTCTTAATTCAGGAACCTAGTTTAGGTTAATGATAAGCTGCCTTTTTCCTCTCCCCACCCAAATGCTACCAACATGATCCATTTGTCTACCACCTGGAAGAAAGAGTATCAAGCTTACAGAAGAACCATAGAGAGCCAGGGGTAGTTAGAGAGCTAATAAAGGAGATATTTTCATTATCAATTCCATTTACTGTTGCTGTTCATGACTGATTGCCATTATAAGTTTTTAAGAAACTGTGTTGCTGAGAAAATAGAGGGGCATATCAAAGTAAATTCTTGCCACTAATGGTTTTCCCTCTGAACGAAGAGATAAGGACATGTAAAAAGCAGCAGCTGATTTTTCTATGCAAAATACAGGTCCCAAAGTCCCCAAAGGCTTGATCTCATTTTCACAACAGCAGCAACTTTAAAAAAAAAAAAAAAAAAAAAACTTAAAAAAAAAAAAAAAAAAGCAGCACAAAAGGTTTTAAGATTTCTGATATGCTGGTTGCATTTCTCAAAAATGCTGTACTAACCACAGAAACAACTACGTTGGTTTTGGTTTCAGTGCTCATAATTGCTTTATTGTTTTTCCTTCTGTGATTGAAGCAGCTGTAATATTTAAAAAGTTGTTTTACCAGTCAGATGTCCAGGGTTTCCACAGTAATTACATAAAACAATATATCCCAAAGCATTTTACCAGTTTCTGAAGTTCTTCCATTCTCTTTGACTGCTTTCATAAAAACATTCGAAAAATTTCACAACTAGTGATGCTCTCTACCTCTTTGGAATACATTTTTGTCTTGCATTAAAAGATATAACTTCTTGCAAATTACGAAGGAAAAACAGCATAGGCCTTATGGACGTCTTTTGTTTTATTCTTAGGTATCATTTTAACTTTAATTTGTCCAGAGATCTTGTTAGAAAAACTAAATCGGAAACTAAAGAAGAAATGGAAAAGAAATGAAGATTATTTGGTATCATGTCAAGTCTCTAATCTGACTCAGCGGGCTCCTGTGTAAGTGCCTGTGCCAGCACAAGGGAAGAAGTCAGATTTTACCTTTTATTAAATGCTGTAGTTGTAGATCAGCTTAAAGCAATAGGGCAGCCACCATCAATAAGTTCAGCTGACTGGCTGCAAGCAAGTTGTCACTCACAGATGTAATTAGTATAAATCACCAATATAACATAGCCAAAACATGAGATTTTGAATGACAGTTATTATAATTCTTAGCACTCTAATTTCCAGTGCAATTCACAACACCGAATAGCTAAACATTCCAATCTCCATCATAGTTCTGGGACATGATTAACAGAAAAACTGTTAATAATATTTAGTAGCTAATGATACCTAATAATAGATAAAGGTTTAAAGAAAAAAATGACAGTTGATGCACAGAAGCTGAAAATTGTCCCTACTTGTTCCGCTAGCATTCACTGTTAGGAATTGCAGTTTATATTTTGTATTTTCTTATATTTCTGAAATTACAAGAACAACAATGAACTAAACTCGGAACTGGACAAAAAAAAAGAAGCAAGTTGTTTGAGGATTTTATTTCTTTTCAGATAAAAAAATCTACATTTACATATGGTTAAAACATAAAAGAATGCATGCACCTGAAAGCACAGCAATGGAAAAAACATCAGGTAAAGATCATAAGTGAGGCAGTAAATAAGTATTTCAAGCACTTAGAGTATTTCAAGATCTACAGTTTAATAGTGTCCACACCAGTGTTTGAGATTATTTTTATGGATTTTAGAAATTGCAACAAGAGAGACCAGAATTGTTTCAAAATTACTACAGTATGGCTTTAAATTCACAAATTTGCTGAAACACATACACATGTGCAGAAACTTATTTTATAACCTTTGAAATCAAGAATATGTCAAGCTGCCTACATTTATTCATTTGTTCTTGTGCCTTCTATTTAATGCTACCATCTTATGTTTGTACATTTAGAAAGAAATGGTCGAACTGTTAGGCTCTAGTCCTATACATTTCCTTTGACTCATATAATTAGTTGAATGTGTTGCTATAAGTTTCTGTGTGGCATTAGGTCTGTGGCCCTTCAGGATAAGCAGCTAGAGAGCTATAAAAAAAAAAAAAAAAAAAAAAAAAAAT
>WHYT01017186.1:238711-257639 GCA_009806455.1 Tetrax tetrax | reverse complement strand
ATACAACATCTCTCCTATGAAGAAACACTGAGAGAGTTGGGGTTGCTCAGCCTGGAGAACCTAAGGCTCTGGGGAGACCTTATTGCAGCCTTTCAATACTTACAGGGGGCCTATAAGAAAGATGTGAACAAACTTTTCAGCAGTGTCTGTAGCGATAGGACAAGGGGTAATGGTTTTAAACTAAAAGAGGGTAGATTTAGACTAGTTATAAGGAAGAAAGTTTTTACGATGAGGGTGGTGAACCATTGGAACAGGTTGCCCAGAGAGGTTGTAGATGCCCCATCCCTGCAGATGTTCAAGGCCAGGTTGGACGGGGCTCTGAGCAACCTGATCTGGTTGGAGATGTCCCTGCTTCTTTCCGAGGTGTTGGACTAGGCGACCTTTAAAGGTCCCTTCCAGCCCTAATTAAGCTATAATTCTGTCATTTTTAAACATTGTAAGGATCTTTCTACTGGGATTTCAACTACTGGGTAAGAATAAATATTTAATTTCTAGGAGAAAACATTTAATAACATTTTTTTTTTCTTAAAACTATAGAGGGAGAGCTCTTTTATGTTCTATCTCAGTATTAATATGCTTGGTTTATGTACTGGTATGTTCTCACCAAATGATTTGTTAAGTTTTGTCTCAGAAACCTGAAGAAGCTTTACCAGGAATCTACCATATGAATTTGCTTCAAATTAACTTTAAACATCGTTTATGTGCTTCTACTCTCTAGAAGAAAGAATTTGTTCTTCTTTTGAAGAAGTTGTTTTGAGAAATGTTAGTGATATACTGCAACAAGACGACTTTTCTGAAATCAAGCTTCTCTAATGAGCTTCTGTTGTGATATTTCAAAATTAAGTTCTTTAGAATTAAAATGGTAAATACAACTTTTGTTTTCTCTTTCATGAAGAAGAAGAAGGCACTGGGGAATCTACTTTTGACCTTTCAGAGTTTAAATGCTTGGATTTTGTAAGAATTCTGAAGATAAACAGAAGAAAATAACACTTCTTTTTCTGCCTCTAAAAAGAGTAATTTTCCCCAGCTCCTGCACAATTCAACTATTACATTGATAAGTTTCAGCAGATTTTTCTTCCAGTCTGGAAGTCATTTATTCTTGGAGCTTTTTATTTTCTGTTTATTTCACTTAGGCTTTCATACTCATACACGGTATTAATAGAGATTCCAACTTATAGAATTTCAGTTTTCTTTTTGACACCTCTTTCTAAACATTTCATTAATCTTAACTGTGTTTAAGACTTGTTGGCTGGTATTTATTTTGGGGACTCTAGGTATGCTACTGAGCCACTGGATGTTTGAGGCAGGGATACTGTTCAAGAATAAGATACCTGTCTTCAGGTGTCTACACAAGTAACTACAGCTCTGCTATGTGTTCAGAATTTCATTATCATAAATGGAGACCTGCTAAATAAAACCACTGAATTTAAAAAGCAATTTTTCTCCTTGTGCAGTGGTCAGATTGAGCAGTAAAGTGAATCTCTACCTCAGTCTACTCCCTGTATTGACTAGGAATAGGATTATCATGTAGCTATCTATTGCCATTTGAGGTGTGCTGGAATATCTGAGACATCCTGATGCTGGCGTGTGTGACATACAGACTGCAGGGACTTGTACCTCTCTGGGAGCCACAGATGATGTCAAGGAGCAATATCTCTCATCTCGCAATAGATGCATATACTTAGGCAGTTGAATCAGATTACTATTTAGGGTTTCCTGGCTACCAATGCAATGCTTGATCCACTGGTAATATTGCTATCTAATAATATCTGTTTAAAGAAATATGACTGTTTTCTGTTAGAAGCTTCTCTTGTTCTAGTTAAACAAGATTATTGCTCTCTGAGTGAAAGAGGTTTGTGACTTTAGAATGAGTTGAGTTCTTAAGAGAAGCTCGTACTGCAGACCTGTACATGTTGGTTTCTCATGTTTGCATGGTTTTATGTTGCCAGCTTCATGCTAAGACTGAGAGATTTACGATCTATCTGGGTTTTCTTTCAGTGCAACGGCTCAGTTGCCTGGCTAGGTTTTGAATATTTTGTACTTTGATTTTGCTTTCTGTTTCAAAAGGTAAGATGATGAGTTAGTAATGAAACCAAGTGAGTAAGAGAGCTGGAAACTTTTCTAATGGATACAGGAAGAAATGTCTGATTTTATTACAGTCAGCAGTCAGGCTATAGTACTGGGGGTTAGGTACAGATAATACAAACTCCTCTAAGTGTTACTTCAAAAGAAATTTAGGATTTAGAATGTTATCAGTTGAAGTCACTTGTTTCTAGGATGTACATCATCTGGAATTGCTGGATTAGCTATTTGTCTATTGTGTTGTCAGAAACTGCTAAAATATTATTTTATGAGCAGAGATTGATTGTTTCAGATGCATTCACTTTCATTTAATAAGACCATATTATGTGTGGGTTTGTGTCTGTGTGGGTTTGTCCCTGCATAAGACTGTAAATGAAGAATGACAGAGGAAAAAAGCCTTTTAGTTATATCATTTTAAACCAAAATAAAGCTGTTTGATGAATGACAATAAGATCTCACGCAACTGCCAGTGTTACTAATTAATAGGCTTTTCAGGTTTTGATATATTCAGCAGCATGACTTGTGTTTGTGGCTAAAAATGAATGCTAATGATCTGTGTAGTGTTAAAATACAGATAGCACATTGTCAAAAATTGTTATAAATGCAAAGCCTCATTTGTGCAAAATCTGTAAGGACAAATAAATACAGCTGTAATTCTCAAATAAGTTATTAACCTCTCACTTATATGTACAGAAACCAAGTTCTAAATCAAAGTGTGGCTATTTTCTTAAGTTACTTTTTGTATGAGTTTCTTGACTAGGTTTAGAAGATTTTGTACTTTGATTTTGATTTCTATTTCAAAAAAGGATGAATTACTAAAGAAGCAAAGTAAATAAAACAGATGGAAAGAGGTGGACATTCAACTTCCAGGTTGTTTGAGAACCCTCTATACGATCTTACCTTGTATTTACTAGTTTATCAAACTTAGGTACAACTCTCCTCCTGCTGAAATTAATATCAATTTCCTTGTTTATTTTGCTGGTTGAGTTTCACATTCCTTTCTTTTGTTAATTATAACTCGAGACATAACGACTTTTTTTTTTTTTTAACAGTGAACTCAAACTGTTTTTAAACTGCACATAATAATTGTACATAAAGTATTACCTAAAACTATATGTGATAATAGAACATTCTTTCCTTAGATAGTGATAATGTAGTTCAATTCTTGGTATAATTCACCAGTTTTCTAATTTTCTGGAACTCGAGTGAGTCATGGGAGACAAGCATACGTTAATTCGAAGGTGCAATCATATATCTGACATTTAACCATTCACAAACTTAACAGGAAAATAAAAGGATTTAGGAGAAAGAGATTAAATAGGAACCTGTTGAAATAGAAGTAGAGAGAAAAGAGAGACTCTAACTCAAATTTTGCCTTTCCTGGGAATTTACATCTCTCATAGGCAAAGAATAAAGGAGAATCAAAGATCAAGAAATGTCAGCCATATTCAGCTGTCCTTCAAACGGTCAATATCCTAGCACATTTTAAATATATCAACTGGGATTTTCTCCACCAAAATATTCTCAAGCTTTGAGGTACTGATACGTGTATGAGAATGATATTTGCCATGCATGAGTACTTTAAAAATAATAGTATTTAGCTGAAAGCAGTATTCTAAACTTCTCTAAGTCCAGGTTTGTTGATCTTTAAACTTCATGGAACCTTGGAGGAGAATGATCCAAGGAGCAGTCATGATGGAATGAGGAAGAGTTGACAAGATCTTATGTTTGGGTTATGTTGATTTGGGAGAGTAAATGATATTTGAGAGACAGGCCTGGATAGAGTGTGAAGTAACTGAAATTCTGACTGAAGATAGAAACCTTACTAAGGAACTTAATGAATAACATATAGAGGGAAATAAGGACAGATCAAGGTGGCAAACCTGCAGGAATTTGAGGTGAAAAGTTGCATTGCAAAACGGAAACCTTTGGTGCAGGAAATCAATCTAATGCAAGCTACAGGAGCTTGTATAAGAAGCTGAAAGATAAGAGGAGGAAGAGAAGGAACTGCCTTGAGAAGGGATTAAGCTTTATATAGGGTCACAAATGTAATTTCTACCTGTCAATGAATTTGATTCAGCTTTATAAAAACTTATTTGTCTATGACACCCTATCACAGACATATTAGTCTAAAAGCAATAAGGAGTTTTAAATGTACAGTTAGATATTTAAGAGTTAGACTATCTTTCCTTCCTCTTGCAGAATTCCCTTGGATGATTCATACAGACCTTTAACTAAATCTGCAATACAGTAATTTTCTTGTATTAGCTAGAATGGAACAAAATATCTTAACAAAAATCCTAAAAGAACAAGTAAACTACTTTTGTTAATTCTTCAACATAATTAGACAGCAACAAATGAACCATCAGTTAGGGTGGACTTGAAAGAGTTAAATAATAGGATTCTCAGATACTGAAAAGAAAAGAACACTGAGAAATGGGATCAGTAGTAGCTGTTGCCTATGTAAAAAAGACAGAAAATAACTTCCTTTAGAAAGAAAGATTAAACAAGATCTGATTAGCTTAGAAGTATTATGAATATTTATCTTTTATGTAAAGAATACCAGTCACCTACTATGGTTGCTGCTAATACCAGTACTCCTACCAATAGTTAGTTGGTACTCATCTCTTCTACATGTGTTCTCTCAAATCTGAACTGTATAAATTAAAAACTGCCTTTTATGTAGCATTTTGATGGAACACTATCTCTTGAGGTAACACAATCTCTTTTTCTTTGATAAACAAGGATGACTTTTTCATTTCAAAGTCATATCCACCACCTGCTTAGTCATCAGTTTACAAATTCGTATGTTGCTAGTTATGTCTGTAAGTATCCAGTCAGAATATAGTGAAGTACTTGGCAACTTATATATTTTGAAACTACATGTCCTATTTTAAAAGATGTATCTGTACGCTTATGTTTTTACTGTCAAATTAATTAATGTTCATAAGGAAAATCAAGATAAATCAAGCTGTGAATGTCATACTGAACTTAATTAGTACTAGTTAACTGTCATTTTTTTTTCTTTTTTTTTTTTTTTTTTTTTCAAGATTTATTCAGACCTAGGGCATGGAGGTTTTGGAAAACACTTTTTTATTTTTGGAAAACACATTTTTGGTAAAACACTGAGGAATCTGTTTCTGTACTCTTTATTGGTGGAGAAAGTCACTATTTTTACGTGAAATAAAACCAAATATTTCAGTTTCTCACAGTCTACCTCCTGCAACCCGTGTAACTTCTTTTATTCTATCTATTTCATCTAAAGCTATTGCATTTGTAACTAAATTTATAAAATTCTCTAATGATCTGCAGTGGACATAGTGCTGAACTTTTATTTATCCCAGTAGCTATTGCATTCATTTCGAGAATCTAATATTTTATTCTTGAGATTGTGTTTTCTGCTGCATTATTTGTCCTCAGAGGTTCAAGAACTGAAAAAAAACATGAAGGGTTTTTTTGGGTTTTTTTTTTTTTACTTTACATAAAGATTATGAGTTTCCTTCATATTATTGAATGACTTGATCCAAGAGGTGACTCTTCTCCCACAGCATGGGGCTATACTACAACCAGTATCATAGAATCATACAGTAGTTTGGGTTGGAAGGGACCTTTAAAGGTCGCCTAGTCTAACCCCTCTGCAATAGGCAGGGACATCTTCGCCTAGATCAGGTTGCTCGGAGCCCCGTCCAACCTGGCCTTGAACATCTGCAGGGATGGGGCATCTACAACCTCTCTGGGCAACCTGTTCCAATGGTTCACCACCCTCATCGTAAAAACTTTCTTCCTTATAACTAGTCTAAATCTACCCTCTTTTAGTTTAAAACCATTACCCCTTGTCCTATCGCTACAGACACTGCTGAAAAGTTTGTCCACATCTTTCTTATAGGCCCCCTGTAAGTATTGAAAGGCTGCAATAAGGTCTCCCCAGAGCCTTAGGTTCTCCAGGCTGAGCAACCCCAACTCTCTCAGTGTTTCTTCATAGGAGAGATGTTGTATCCTCCTGATCATTTTTGTGACCCTCCTCTGGATTGCTCCAACAGATTCATGTCCTTCTTATGTTGAGGGCTCCAGAGCTGGACATAGTACTCCGGGTGGAGTCTCACTAATGAGAGTAGAGGGGCAGAATCACCTCCCTTGACCTGCTGGCCACGCTTCTTTTGATGCGGCCAAGGATACAATCGGCCTTCCAGGCTATGAGCACACATTGATGGCTCATGTCCAGCTTTTCATCCACCAGTACCCCCAAGTCTTTCTCAGCAGGTCTACTCTCAATCCCTTCATGGTCTAGCCTGTATTGATGCCAGGGGTTGCCTCAACCCACCTACAAATTTGCTGAGGCTGCACTCAATCCCACTGTCCATGTCATTGATGAAGATATTAAACAGTACTGGTCCCAGTACAGACCTTGGAGGGACACCACTTGTCACTGAGCTTTGTCAGGACATTGAGCCAGTGACCATTCTGGATGCGACCGTCCAATCCATTCCTCATCCACTGAACAGTCCACCCATAAAATCCATATCTCTCCAATTTAAAGAGAAGAATATTGTGGGGGATCACGTCAGAGTCCTTACAGAACTCCAGACAGAAAATATCCATAGCTCTTCCCTTGTCAGCTAATGTAGTCACTCCATCATAAAAGGCTTCTAGGTTAGTCAGACAGAGCTTGCCCTTGGTGAAGCCATGCTGGCTGTCTCAAATCACCTCCCCATCCTCCCTGTGCCTCAGCATAGCTTCTAGGAGGATTTGTTCCATGATCTTCCCAGACACAGAGGTGAGGCTGACAGGTCGGTGGTTCTTAGGGTGCTCCTTTCTATCCTTTTTTAAAATAGATGTAGTGCTTCCCTTTTTTCCCTTTTTTCAGCAGGGACTTCACCTGACTACCATGACTTTTCAAATATCATGAAAAATGACTTGATAACTACATCAGCCACTTCCCTCAGGACTCTGGAATGCATCTCATCAGGTCTCATAGACTTATGTATGTTCAGGTTACTCAAGTGGTCACAAACCTGTTCTTCTCTTACAGTGGGAAGGACTTTGCTCCTGCACTCTCTATCTTGTGGTCCATCCAGTCAGGAGGTGTGGGAAGAGAAGCTACCAGTGAAGACTGAGACAAAGAAGTTGTTGAGTACCTCAGCCTTCTCCTCATCTGCTGTTATCAGTTTGCCAGTCTTGCTCATCATCATGCTTTCTTTAACCTTTTTTGGCTGACATACCTGTACAAGCCTTTTGTATTCTTTACATCCCTTGCCAAGCTCAGCTCCAGCTGTGCCTTGGCCTTCCTGAGCTCATCCCTACACAGCTGGGCAGTGTCCTCATACTCTTCCTAGGATACCTGTCCCTTCTTCCACTGCTTGTACATTTCCTTCTTGCCTTTTAGTTTGACCAGTAGATCTCTACTCAGCCTTGCCAGTCTTTTGCCTTCCTTTCCTGGTTTCTTACACCTCGGAAGCATGAGCTCTTGCGCTGTATGGAGGGCATTCTTAAAGCTCTGCCAGCTCTGTTCTGCTCTGTTGTCCCTGACAAGTTTCCAGGGGGTCCTGGAACAGCTGGAAGGTTGCTTTTCTAAAATTCAAGGTGCTGACTTTACTCTTTGCCTGACACATATACCTCAGGACCGTGAACTCCACCAGTGCATGATCACTGCAGCCCAGGCTGTCTCCAGTCTTAACATCACTGATCAGTTAAGACTGATCATCACTTGTAGCGATGATCAACAGGTTCAGTATGGTATCCCCTCTGGTAGGGCTGTATGTTACGTGTTACGTGGTTTAGGACGTTAACCTCAATGCATTCCAGGAGTCTCCTGGATTGACTACAGTTTGTGCTAGTTTTCCAGCAGATGCTGGGGTGCTTCAAGTCCCCCAGCAGGACGAGATCCTGTGAGCACGACAATTCTTGCAGCCAGAGTAAGAAGGCTTCATCAATAGGCTCCCTTTGGTTGGGTGGCCTGCAGTAGACACCTTTGTTGCCTCAGTCTCTAATCCTTACCCATAAGCTTTCAACCTGCTTGTGGCTATTCTTCGGAGACAGTTCTTCACACTACATAATTTATTGAGGTAGAGGGCGATTTCAGTACTTCAGGACCCTCTAGTGTATCTAAAATCTAAAGTGTATCTAGAATAAACGTATGGAAGACAAGCTTTTAACACAACATACATCAGTAAGACTCTCTTTACAGATTTTGAAAGTGAGAAACTGCTTGTGGGAGAGAATAAATCTTTGGAGAACTACCCTTCAGTGCAATGTGGCTTCTTTTTTGTTTGTTTGTTTGTTTGGGTTTTTTTTGTTTGTTTTAATATTACATCAAAAATTAGGTTCAACTTACTTATTTATGTTTACATTCCTGTTAGTGAAAGAATACCACAATGGTCCCATGGTCATGAGTCAGTTACAGCAGTTATGAAATTGGGCTCTCTTATCTGTTAGGATGTGAAGGAAGGAGTCTGCAGTAAGCTGTTGTCTACTCTCTGCTCAGGTGAGGATAGAGTGTGAGTTTGTGTGCAGTGAGGGCATGACTAGCAATTGCATATCCCTAACTAAATAAAACATTGTCTTTAGAGTCTCATCCCTAAATATATGGCTGGCCAAATACAGAATTATTGCCACTGTCATTGATATTTTTAATGAGATTTTAAAGATTCAGAAGGTAGAAAAGCTATTGACTTTCTTTTCAGAATGTAATACATGTTAAATTATATATAATTGCTTGAAGCATACAGTAGAAGTGTTGCAAAGAAACACTAAAACCTTTTCTGGTTACCCCAAAAGCCTTTGCCACTTTTGATTTCAAAGTTGTCTTGATATCAATCAGATTGCTATGTGATTAAAATATTTATGAAAGAAAATTAATTTTGTATGTGGTAAAGCCTGCTTATACAAGAAAGGACTTAATTGCAATAATTTTATAGAGTCCTGCAATTACTGATCCTGACTGTACTGATCCTGAGAACTGTTGGCTTTCAATTACTTCAGTGGGAGGTAAATGCACTCAGGATTTTAAAAAGAGTGCATTTGCCAAATTTCATAAATATATAAAAGAGATATATTATATCTGGAAGCACTAGTTTTTATTGCCAATCACTTTACCAGATGGACTATTTTAACAGAAAGCATGTTCATCCATATAGGAAACTCCCTGAAGACAGCTCAAAACTCTGATAAAGTGACTGGGAAATATCTTCCCCAAATTGAGCTATTTAGAAGTTAGTTGTCTATTCTAAGTTAGCTGTGTGGACATCTTTTAAAGTCAAGCAGAGCAACTAGAAATTCCAGAAGGCAGATTTATTTTACTCATTTTAGAGACCCTAATGCTATTTTCCTTGCCTTTTTGGTCTTCTTTAAGCAACTGAAATACTTAGAAAAACAATTTAGACTACATGCTTAGCAAAATAGTTACAAGTTAGATGAAGTGAACTAAGCTAACAAGCAGCCTGAAAGTTGGTTAATTCTGAATGTGTCTGTTCAACTGTATCTTCCCAAGCTAGAGATGCATACTTATTTTTTTTATTAGCTTCTACCACAGTGATACAGGCTAAGATCAGATTTATAAAAAATAAAGATGTTTTCCTTTACTGTTAATCCAAATAGGACTGCAATTTCAGAAAATTAGTACAACTGAAAAAAATAACAGCATTAAAGGAAGTGTTAATGTTTACTTTAAGTCTAGTCTTATCTATGGTAGCTGAAGTAATTGACGGTTTCATTTGAAATTTGATGTACAGTACACTGGAATTATCTAAAAGAGATGAGACTCATTTAACTGGGAGAATTCTTGTAAGTTTACTGAAACCTGCACGCATGCTTTTCAGTCTATTATAGATTATATTTACTGTTGGGAATTCCCTTTAATTATTTATACTGAGACATCTATTACTCTGCATTTTTATTAAGATGACATTATTTGAAAATTCCATAATTACCAGTATGTATTTGTAGTTATGTTCTTGTCCTGTTTTATGGCTCAGTGCATGTGCACGATCTAATGCATATGCATAAAGTTTGGGGAAAAGTTTGGGGTTTTTTTGAGACGCTTGTTTCCATATCATATTGCAAAGGCAAGGATCAGAAGTTAGATAAAAGCAACAGACAAACAGAACAGTTTTGTTGTTTCACAGAAGGGAGTCTTGTCATGAAATTCTGATAATGCTTGATTAACTTTTACTGATAGCCATGCTATTTTTTCCTGCCTGGAGTATAACAGATAGTTTTGGCCTTAATTAAATATAATACTTCTAGTTCTCAGATATTTTAGCATCCTAGAATTCATACAGACATCATTCCAATGCTTATCCAGTTTTGTAGTAGTTCTAAATGTCTTTTCTTCACTTATAGCCTACTACTGTTAGCAGAGCAACAGGTCAAGATGGCACCTTCTGAGGGTCTGAGGATGCACCGACATTGTCTCCACCTGTTAGTCTCAGAGTTGAAGACACAGTAGAATACTATATTGCGCTTCAGATTTTGTTTAATCATTTACTTGAACTAATATAGTTTTCTTTATAATGAGATTAAGGTCTAGCAGTTTAGAAGTATGTTAAATAATATTTGAATGTAAATATAGTGTTGCCTGAATATGACTTTTCCAAATATTATTTTAAACAGCATCCTATCCAGTCAATTGAACAGCTAATAAGAAAGAATTATCATTTTTCTTACATAGGATAATAAATAAAATAATGAGGAAAAAACAAACATACAAACAAACCAGCATGAAAGACAGTCAGAACTGTTTTAGAAAACAAGCACATGCCATTTTCACTCTAAAAACAGCATTTTCAGTTTATATACGTGTGAAACAGAGAGAGTCTGAGTTTACCAACTCTCAATGAAAATAGTATGTCAGTAATATCTTTATCAGCTTTTCTCTTAGTCTCTAGTGAACTTCTGAAACTGCAACCGCTATTCCTCATCCTACTGTCTTTTTAACAAAGATGAAAAGTAGCATGAGTGGCCATACCTATGTATAGGTGATTCATCAGGAGGAAATCTTGCCTTCTCTCTTCAGAATCCTGCTCTAATTACTTGAAAAGAAAAGAAAAGGACAATTCCTTCAACAGCAAGGGCAAAGCTCCAATGGCTTTAATAAAGTTACTTTTGGATGGTGTTACTCAGTGCAAGCAAGTTTACCAGAATCTGGCATTTAACATGAGTTTCGCTGACTACACCCCACTTCTGTATCCTATTGAAAATAAATTACTATATCACACCTTTTCCCAGTATATAATTAACATAAGTAACTACCACAAAAGGATAAAATAATAGTGTAAAAAAATCAGATACGAACAGCAGAAAGATAGAATTACTGTAAGCCAGATGTCGTAGTTAGTATTGGACCAGTGAGTAATTTTTACTTTCTATCTTCTATATTTTGTATTAGGGAAAATGATTCATTGGTAATATAACTCTAAGTTATTTTAACATCTGTCCTAGGGGTATTACAGGTGTTTCAGCCTGTCCCATTTATTAGAGCATCTTGTGTTTATCTCTTGAGTATCTTCCTTCAAAAGGGCTATCTGCTGCATTTCTGCATCATATCCAGCATCAATCACTTTGATTAGGGTCTCACTCCACAAACTGAGCAGCTTTTCTTCCACGGCAGCTCCATATGTTTGCTGCAGCTGTTACAGTTTCCAGGCAGAATGTGACTGTACTCTGTTCAAAGTCTGGGTCCCTGTCAAAGAGGCAGGAAATTATTCCTCTCTGCTTTGATTTGCCTTGAAATCAAGTGACTTGAAATCTATCCTACAGTTAGACTACAGTTGCCTACAAAAACATACATGGAATTGCATCTGCATTATGTTTTCATAACTATGACTCTGGAAAGCACACACTACCAGGGTTTATTCCCATAGCACTGTTTCAATACCAGGTCAAAGGAATTTTATTGCTGGAAGGGTTGCTCCAGAGAGGTTTTTAATGTGGTCTCAATGATAGAAGACCACTATCAGTTGCAGACTAGTTTCTTAATAGCTATGGGCATGAAATAATGAATTTTATTTATAATTTTATGGTTTACGGCTTGGGAAAATATTTGTTTTGTTGATTGCACTAAGCCGGTATGTAGAACTACATACTACGGTACATTGTACTGCAGTACAGTAGTAGTACTACTGCAGTACACTGAATGCAGTGCAGAGAAAATACCAGCTAGGAGATTCATGTCTATTTGCAGAAATGCTCAATATTCCCATGAAAGACACCTTGAAGATCACCTACGGTTTTGTTACATCTAAGAAATAGAGAGAACTCAAGTTATTAAAGCATATATGTATGCAGATAGAACTCCACACCAGTAAGGATAGCTGATTGTTGTGGTTTTTTTTTTTTTTATTTCTGATCACTGGCTAAGTCTGACAGTAGTCAGTATTGTAAGAACTTTATTAATCCTAAAAACACATGTGTTTGTTCACCATCTAGTTATTGCTGCATCACTCTTCATTGTATTTGATTAGCTGACTGCCCAGGTAGATATGAAATGGACCATTAAATTTTGGTGACCAAGAACCCAATTTGGCATTTCTTAAATATGCATTTGATGAAACTTGTAATAGTGCACATGTTAAGGTTAAAAGCCCCGTGAGCCCACAAACGCTGGTTGACAATTAAGGTCTGCCACACACGAATGAATATAATGTATTTACTGTACTAGAGGTGTGAAAAATTACTTCTATATCAGAATATCTTACTGTTCACTGATCCTCTACCTCTGTAATTCCACATTACTACTCTAGTTTTAGCAATCCAGTTGCTGGAGAGGCAAGTCGTTCTGACATTGCCAAGTACACTGTTTCTGTTTCTCTGTGTGTGACTTTAGGATGACTGTAAGAAGTTGAGCAGTCATAGCATATAAGCTTCCTCTTTGTCACCAAGAAAGAAGAGTAGAAAGCACAATGCAACTCTCAAATTATGTGCACCATGGTAGGAATAATGACTCTTACAGGAGCCAAGACTGTTGACATAATAAAACCAGCTCAATGAAAAATCCTTCTCAAAGTACGAAAACACTATCTACAATTTCTAATTGATTGAATTAGATCTTTGTTAGATAGTTTTGTTCCCTCCTTCCCATGAAATGTAATTTTTTGCTGTATATAACAATAAAAAAAATCTAACCCCATTTTTGTTTGTTCCAATGTTCAGAAAACAGGCACCTAAAAGAAGACATTCATATTTGGGGTTTGGTTTTCAATTTTCTAATGAAATGCTTAGCCTTTTCACTGAAGACAGCAATTTTCTATCCTATTTCCAAGTCAAAATGATTTTTTTGTTGTAGTGTAAAGGCTTTCTAAAAAAAGTTTTTTTTAGTTATTCCAAAAGGAAAGTTCCTGAGCTACTGAACGGTAATAGGAAAAGTAAATTATTATCTGCATGAAGATCCTTGTCCATCAAAGCACTTAGCTTTTAAGTGTGAGTAACATCACCGATTTCAGACACATATCTTAAATATTTAAGTACTTTTCTGAACAAGGTTCTAGAGGGAACATTTTTTTAATAGCTGCATTAGCAGGTGGGCATATTTAGCTTTATTAGAGCTATAAAAATAATCAGTTGTCCTCTCTACTCCTTATCTGCCCCTTTCCGTAGTCATTAAATACTAAAGTGAGGATTCTCATTGTTTGGGTGTGGAATAGGAAATGGGAGGAGTGAAAACATGTTGGAAGCTGGGCAAAAGCCCATCTGGGGAATGGCAAAGCACTGGTTCCCAGTATCGCCCTTGGATTTCAAGGGGCTTAGGTCCTGTGCTGAGTCTTTCAGTAGTAACTGCAGTCTGGCAGGGCTGGACACAGTGTGAAAAGCTAATATAATTTCTGGTCCCTCAGGAAGATTAAATGCTTACAGATTTGTGCCAACTATAAGCCAGTTTGTGTTCCAAATTCAAGCATTTGAATTCTAGCTAAAATTATATTCCCTCTGTAACAGTGACATAAATGATATTAGGAAATCATATTTTGTAAGTCAGTTGTGGTTATTAGCTTGGATCTCAAATGCTAACACCTTATGGAGCAGACTCCTTCCATAACTCAGACTGAAGAGCATTTTTGAAGCAGTAGACACTGTGTATCACTTGCTAGTTGAGAGTCTCAGTAGCTGTATGATAAACCTCAGAATGTAATTAATGCTTATTTTGGCTAGAAATCATCAATAGTGAGAAACATATTGCAGTGTGTAGAAATAATTCTAGACATCACTGTAGAATCTAAATACTTCTGTTGTTCAATCATTTTTGCCAAATAAAAACTAAATTACCTGTATTCTACTCTAGGTGCTGTTAGTTAGGTATGTTTTAATTGCAGTGAGTCAAAATCTTGTCATAGAGACAGGCAAAAAGAGAAAGAATTTTCTGCCAAATTTTCTAAAATATGGATAGTCTATGGATGTATATTGAATTATTATATTTATGTTTCCTTAAATAGAAAAGTAAACTTAATTTAAAAGTAAACTTATGCTCGTCTTATCTGTGCACAAACACAATCAGCTACTCATACTTTATCCAGCAAAGTGTTTTAGTTATACTCATTTTAAGAGGCAGGTATGGCATTTTATAGTAGTTAAGGGTCTTTTAAAGCTTCCTGGACCAGAAATGGAGCACAATACTCCCTGTGCACAACAACTGACTAAGGTGGTTCTTCATTAGAATCTAATATATAGTATATTGATCTCTTGGATTTGTTGTACACATAAAGCTTGACTGTACTTTGTAACATAATATTTGAATGAAACAAAAATCTAAATTAAAACAGACAAGAGCAATGAGTGTTATGGTTTCATCCCAGCCAGCAACTAAGCATCACACAGCTGTTCTCTCACTCCCTCACAGTGGAGAGTGAATACCATGCTCTTTGGCCGAGGTGTCTATGAGGTTGTTTCAGAAATGAGTCCCACTGTGTGACTCAATTCTTTCTTGGGTGCTACGTTACCATAACACTTGCTTCTCAAGGCCCAGGATAGTGTTCCAGGAGGTGTCATGGGGCAACCACCATCCAGTGGTTGCTTCCACCATTGTAAGCACATGGTGCTTGCCTTGGTGGGTTTATGGGAGTGTGATATAATCAATCTGCCAGCACTCCTCATATTTGTATTTCAGCCATTGTCCTCCATACCAGAGAGGTTTTAACTGCTTGGCTTGCTTGATTGCTTTCAGATTGGACATCATATGCCCTAGATTCAGAGGTGGTGGTTACCATGAGAAAGCCATAGGTCTTGAGCACTTGGATTCTATATCATTCGACATAGCGTCTTGGCAATTTTTTATTTCATATGTTTAAATAAATTCTCAATAGCTGTAATGAATACTTTCAATTCTGGCAGAGAATAATATGATTCCCTAATATTGATTCAGTTCCCTTGAATATATTCAATGCAAAATCATTGGAGATTTGTTAATAGAAGAATTAACATGTACAAAAAAGGAAGTGAATCAGGGAGATTATATTTGCTAATAGATTTTTTTCTACTATGCTAAATGATGTTCTTTCTCTATAAATCTTTGTTAACACTGCCAATTCAGCATCTTTAACCTGATTGTTTCATTTGCATGCTTTGCCTTTGTGATTGGATTACAGTTTGTTTTACTTTACTCTTTATTATTAGCTCTCTGGTTATGTAATTATTCTTTATACTTAACATTCAATTTACTTTGATCAATATTTGAATATAAGGTCTTACACAGAGGCAACAATATACAAAAATATTTTTCTGCTTCTGCAAGCCCTTCTTGCAACCATTCTGCAACACATCATTTATGAGCTGATTAAAGACCCCCAAAGGAGATTTGTATGCCCTATTTTGTGCTTCTCTCCCCCCTGCCATGAAATTGTTTTTAAAATTATCGTTATTAATCTAATTTTATAGAATTTTAAAAAGAAAAAGACTCCACTTGGCCATTTTTCACAAAGACTATTACTGAAACAAGTCTACTTTAAAATAAAACTTTATTTTTAAAATGCTACCAATTTTGAAAATAATGAAAAAACTGAAATAGGATTTTTAAAATATTTAAAATTTTACAGAGTAAAGTCATTAGAAACCTATTAGTTCTTTTCCTGCTGCTTCTTTAACTTGGATTAGTATTTGACATATCATGGGAACAAAACCTTTTTTATAGTCCTTGGTGACTACTACTTAGAACTGCAAAGAACTTCTGGCAAATATAATATGAAATTAGAAAAATATAGTAAAAAAAAACAGGTTAAAATTTTTCACTGTTTCATCCAGTCAGTTTGTTATAGAACAGTGATTAGATGTAAGTCAAATGGTAGAAAAATGCAAATAAGATATTTATAAATATATTTGATTCAATGGGTTATACATATTTATTATTAAAGTATTTTTAAGAATAAGACTGTTAACCAAACTAACTGTGATATTCAAATTTGAGCACACAGTCTTCCTATGGAAATTCAGAATAGACTGCTAATTTTATTTAAGTGGGTGATTATCATATGAAGACATTGGTCATTTAATCAGGAATCTGAAAAAATACACCAAGTTACGTGCCAAATTGTCAAACATTTTTTAACAGATTTGAAAGAAAATCAAATGAGCACGGGGAAACAAATAGAAAGTGTGATAAAGTATGCGAGATTATATCAAAGGTAAATGACATGCAATTATTTAAATATACTTTTATAGTAACAAAAATAACCTCTGAGATAAATATGATGTAGAGTTTCAAATTTATCTAGATTTAAATAGATAATTTACTTTATTGCTACAGTAGAGTGACTTAAGGTTTAGCTCATAGAAATAAAGAGAAGAACTACAAAGGAAGTAAAGAACTGGCTAAGCACAAGGTTTACATTAAAAGAAGAGTTCTCCAGATAGGTATTAGTAATTTTATTTTTCAAAGATAATTTTTCAGATTCATCCTTATTAATATGTTGATTAATGACGTTATAGAAAGAACGAGAAATATGCCAACGGGGACTTCGGTAATATTGAAGAAAACTAGGGCAGTTCATAGCTGATAATTAGAAAAAACAATACAAATCAAAATCACATCAGTTAGAGGTGACATTTCAGGAAACAGCTCTGGTTGAATCAGTCTCTTATGAATGACCAGACTGCAAATATAAAATAGCTCTCAAAAACTCTCTCATTATTTTAGGCATTGATAAGGCCTTATTTATAGAACTGTGTATATTCCAGTCTCTGAAGCTAAGAAAGAAATGAACTTTAACTGACAAAGGTGCAGATATGGTTGAAAAAAGAAATTATTCTAACTAATTTGAAAATAAAAAAGAATTAATAAATTAAAGTACAAAGATATTCAAGGGCTTTGATGTCACTTATCTTATTCCATGTAGTATTACAATATTCCTGGAAAATAAATGAAATGTGGTGTGTTGGACCGGTGCATGGAGGAGTAAATGTAAAATACTTAAAGAGTGACTACAAAGAGGACGCAAGCTCCCTTCTCACTATGAGCAACATGGACAAGATAAGGAACAAAGGGTACAAATTTCATAGGGATAGGTTTTATCTCAACATAAGAAAGAAATTTTTACGTTAACAACATGTACTGGAACAGTCTCCCAGGAACATGGTAGAGTCCCCATTGCTGTAGGTTTTCAAGAAGGAATTGAACAGGGTGCTAGAGAATCTCACCTACGCTCCCTTTCCCATGAAAGGTTGGAATAGATGATTTTTCAAGGTCCTTTCCAACCTTGGTGGTTCTATAGTTCAGGTAATACTCATAATACTCATAAATATTTTTCTTACTATTTGCGAAGAACAACATCTTCTGTATGTCAGGGATGAGTGGCGTCCCTCAGGGGTCCGTGTTGGGCACAGCCCTGTTCAGCATCTTTGTTGGTGACATGGACAGTGGGATAGAGTGCACCCTCAGCAAGTTCACCAATGACACCAAGCTGTGTGATGCCGTCGACATGCTGGAGGGGAGGGATGCCATCTAGAGGGACCTTGACAGGCTGGAGAGGTGGAACTGTGCAAACCTCATGAAGGTCAACAGGGCTGAGTGCAAGGTCCTGCATGTGGGTCGGGGCAATCCCAGGCATAAATACAGGCTCGACGGAGAATGGATTGAGAGCAGCCCTGAGGAGAAGGACTTGGGAGTGCTGGTAGATGAAAAGCTCGACATGAGTGTGCAATGTGCCTTTGCGGCCCAAAAGGCCAACTGCATCCTGAGCTGCATCAAGAGGAGCGTGGCCAGGAGGTCAAGAGACATGATTCTGCCCCTCTACTCTGCTCTGATTAGACCCTACCTGGAGTACTGCATCCAGTTCTGGACCCCCCAGCATAAGAAGGACATGGACCTGTTGGAGTGAGTCCAGAGGAGGGCTGTCAAGATGATCAGAGGGCTGGAGCACCTCTCCTATGAGGACAGGATGAGAGAGTTGGGGCTGTATTTGGGGCCCGACGAGATGCATCTGGGGCCCGACGAGATGCATCCGCGCGTCCTGAGGGAACTGGCGGATGAAGTCGCCAAGCCGCTGGCCATCATATTTGAGAAATCGTGGCGGTCTGGTGAGGTCCCCGATGACTGGAAGAGAGGGAACATAACCCCCATTTTCAAAAAGGGGAGTAAGGAAGACCCGGGCAACTACAGGCCGGTCAGTCTCACCTCGGTGCCTGGCAAGGTGATGGAGCAGATTCTCCTGGAAAACATGCTAAGGCACATGGAGAGCAAGGAGGTGGTCGGTGACAGCCAGCATGGCTTCACCAAGGGCAGATCGTGCCTGACCAATTTGGTGGCCTTCTATGACGGGGTAACAGCATCGGTGGACAAGGGACGGGCAACGGACATAATCTACCTGGACTTGTGCAAGGCATTTGACACTGTCCCGCACGACATCCTTCTCTCTAAACTAGAGAGGCACGG
>WHYT01017186.1:215310-238691 GCA_009806455.1 Tetrax tetrax | reverse complement strand
CCCAGAAGGCCAACCGCGTCCTGGGCTGCATCAAGAGGAGTGTGGCCAGCAGGTCGAGGGAGGTGATTCTCCCCCTCTACTCTGCCCTCGTGAGACCCCACCTGGAGTACTGTGTCCAGTTCTGGAGTCCCCAACATAAGAAGGACATGGACCAGTTGGAGAGGGTCCAGAGAAGGGCCACGAAGATGATCAGAGGGCTGGAGCACCTCTCCTGTGAGGACAGGCTGAGAGAGTTGGGACTGTTCAGCCTGGAGAAGAGGAGGCTCCGGGGAGACCTGATAGCGGTCTTCCAGTACCTCAAGGGGGCCTACAGGAAGGATGGGGAGAGACTGTTCAGTAGGGCCTGTTGTGATAGGACAAGGGGTAATGGGATTAAATTAGAAGGAGGGAGGTTTAGATTAGATATTAGAAAAAAATTTTTTACAATGAGAGTTGTAGAGCACCGGCACAGGTTGCCCAGAGAGGTGGTGGATGCCCCATCCCTGGAAACGTTCAAGGCCAGGCTGGATGGGGCTCTGAGCAACCTGATCTAGTCAGGGAGGTCCCTGCTTCTTGCAGGGGGGTTGGACTAGATGACCTTTGAAGGTCCCTTCCAACTCTAACCATTCTATGATTCTATGATTCTATGATTCTATGTTCAGCCTGGAGAAGAGGAGGCTCCAGGGAGACCTGATAGTGGTCTTCCAGTACCTAAAGGGGGCCTACAAGAAAGACTGGGAGAGACTCTTCAGTAGGGTTTGTTGTGACGGGGCTAGGGATAATGGTTTCAAAATAGAGGGAGGTAGATTTAAATTGGATATTACGAAAAAATTTTTTACACTGACGGTGGTAGAACACTGGAACGGGTTGCCCAGAGAGGTGATGGATGCCCCATCCCTGGAAACATTCAAGGCCAGGTTGGATGAGGCTCTGAGCAACCTGATCTGGATGGAGATGTCCCTGGGCTGGACTAGATGACCTCTGAAGATCACTTCCAACACTAACCATTCTATGATTCTATGATGAATTATATTGATTTTGTATAGTGACTTGAGGAATCTGTCTACATTCCAATTTCAGTTTTGTGCCATTCTATTTTATACTAGGAACTGTATATGCATATCCATTATACTATACACTGCTTTCCACATATGATGCTAATTGCCTTCTCTTAAGTAATGTAATTTGAAGTCAAGATGAAAGCCATAGGAAATGGCAGGAGAAATTGCTCTACTGCTAGATTGTTCTCTAAGTCATTGGCTTCCTATGTAATCTGAAAGCCATATTGGTTAAACAAATGAGCAGTGATGAACTGGAAGAATGGATGCAATTATCTACTTCAGTCTCAAATAAATTTCTGACCCTAATCAGTGAGTCATGGGACATTAAGATGGAAGGTAGTTTGCTGTTTGAGTTTTTTTTAAGGGTCTTCTTCAGTAGCTTTTTAAAGATCTTTTACTCATGGTTCTGGAAGAAAAAATATTTTTTATAGGGCAGGTGAAGAGGAAGTATCTGGAACTCCTTTGCAGATTTGATCTCAAAATTATGCCTGAAAATCAGCTCTGGTTTTAAGTAACAAAGCTGTAAAGTCTGCTGTCTTCAGACCCAACTGCAGCAAGCTGGTGAACATTTAACAGTTTGTTATAAAACCTGTGAGATTAGGCAGTATCATTTTGTCTAGCCTTCTGTATCGACTGCTACTGAGTGACTGACTACAAGAAATAAGCAAATACAAGCCTAAATGCTGATGCTGACTAGGCAAAGCATTTTGCAAAACAATAACCAAAATAATTTAATCTGAGGCTGCTAACCTTTGAGATCACTTCTGTTCTGAAATTTTAAAATTTAGTGAAGAATGATATTTTGTACTCTCAAAATCTTAAGAGTTCATTGTAAACTTTTTGTAGTACAGAGCAATAAACTGCCTGACAAAGGAAATTAGACAAACCACCTCAGCATTTGCAGCCAATCACTAACAAACATGAATTTGTACAATCACTGATTGGAAAAGCCATCCATGCTGTCTCTAATTTTGTTACATCCACTATTGTTAAAACTCTCTGTGACAAACCAGTAAGCGTCTTGCCTGAGGTTGTGAATGAGAATACCTTTTTCCCAGTATTTCAATTTGGTGCATATTCTGTTGCTTTTCTTGCTCCTCAAAGGTACTGTGTTTCCTCTCATAGACCGCAGCATTGCTGTAGGTGATCATCCTAAATTCATTTGGTTAGTGTTCCTTCAGTGTGATTTAGGGGTCTTCATTGCAGCAGCAATAACAACAAAAAAACTTCCAGCCCTAACATCTTGTGTATACCTGTCTCAAAACCAGTGAGTATCATTTGGGTATAGTTTGTACCTGTTATTTTGAGCTTATGAGCATAGAAGTGAATGCACTTTGCTGTAACAAAACTTCCCATTTTGGGGAAAAATAAAAATAAAAAAATTAAATCAAATCCATGACCTCATATTTGTATTACAAAAATAGTTTACACCTTAAAAATGAAAAAAAACCCCACCCACCTTTCAACAGTAGTAAATTACACAAGCATTTAAGGGGAAAAAAAAAGCTCCCTTTTTATATTATTAAATATAATAAATCATTATTTAGGAAAATTACCTTAAATCATGTCCAAACTAAGATTCTTTCTTTATTTTTTCTTTTTTTTTTCCCCTTACTCTGCATATCTATTTAAAAATAAGTACGAATATCATGCACATTTCAACAGCAGAGAGAGATAGATATATTTCTGCAGGTGCAAGAATACAAATGCACACATACCCCCATACACATTTAAAGGACCGGACACTTTTCCTTCCATGTTACTATTGCTAAGCAACCAGTTCCTCCTGCCTGCTGCTCTAATGAAAAGTGTACTTATTAGAGCTGCATGAAATCGTATTTCTCCTGAGAAGTCCATGTGGTCGATCTAGGAGGGCTTCAATCATACGCTTTATAAGAATAATTGATGACACAGTGTTAGAATTAACACTTTAACAGTATTGTTAAAGTATCCCATACAATAGTTCAACAAGCTCACTTCTCCTGCCTCTTGGTAATTTTAATGAATGGGAAAATAATCTTGAGTGGCTTTAAGTTTTATTGTATTGTTATGTTGTTTTGAGACTGTAAATGGGTTGATTGACGTTATTGTATATAGATATATGTGAGTTTGCAATACAATCTCAATGTATTTTCTAGAGGGTCACTACAAAGATATGATTGTTACAGAAACATAATCTATTTCCCTTGCACTTTAAGGCTTTTTCACTTAATAAACAGTTCCAGCTGTTCATGGACCTTGTCCAGAAAGGACCAAGCCAACCAAAAATAAGCATAGACCATTTTCAGAGGGCAACCAGTTATTTTAACTTCCTGGAAGTCAGAATTTGAAATTTCCTATTGTTCCTTATTTAAAAATGATTTTGTATATGAATTGTTTTGAAGATCTGTTCTACATTGAATAACAGATGCTAAAATAGGTGGACAAAAGGACAATATGAATCAGAGTATCACACCAAGCAACTCTTCTTTTTCTTTCTCTCCTTTTTGTGTGTGTTTTAAATACAATTGGTTATCTTATCATCAGTAGTTCACTAGCAAAGGTCGATTTCTATTTGTGAAAATAAAAATAATGGAAAAATTTTATAGTGACAGTGACATTTTTGTTAAAGTTTTTTTCAAGACTGTTAATTCCTTGCCTCCCACATATGCACAAACATCCCAGAAATATGAAACTTTTAAAGAAATATGTAAATATGTAGTTTGCTAAAGCAGATTTATACCATTAAAATTCAATACCAGTATGTTTACTTACTGAGCTTTTACTTTGACTACTTGCATGAATTATGGTTGCTTAGGTAGATAATTAATATAGAAACATCCAAAATTTCTGTAAAGTGTTGTTACCTCATTCTTGTTGTTTATTACACCAAGAAAAATGATCCCTGTTTCTAGGGTATTACAGACCAAAAGCCGTGTTAGTACTGCTTGTTATGACCGAGGTTCTATGCAGTTAAAATAAGTGGCATTTCATATAAATAAAAAAATATGTAAAATATATCTTTTTTATATCAGAAAAATCCCACCTACTACTCCTAAGAAGTCCTGTTTACTGCCCAGCAGTTGCAGCTATATTTAATGGTAGCTTGTCATCCTCCAAACATTTGGATCAGATGACGAACCAAGTACCACACGATATCTAGAGATACAGCAGAGGTCAGAAGCTTCAGACTGACTTAAAAATAAAAGTGTTTAAAAGAACCTCCTTATAAATCCTTCAAGTGCTACAGGAAATAGTAAATATAGTATACAGACCCTAGATTTGAAGCAATATTTTTGTAAAGTTCATAATACTTCACAGTGGTTCAATTACAAATCCTCAGTATCTCTGCACTATGTCATGGACCCCTCCTGATCTCTCATAAGGGACCTATTTAGTTGTTCTGCACAGGATTTGTCTTGTCCTTAGCAGAGTTGACCTGCTCAAGTGTTACCGTTAATAATCTTCCTGAGCTTTTGCTGATAGGGCAGTTTCCACACAACAAGTTTTTAACTCAAAGATGCTTGCATCCTGAACTTTTTAAACTGCAATTGTTTTCCCAGTAGCATCTCTATGTGACAGGTAGATTATAACAATTTATGTAGGAAAATGAACACTCTTGGTATACAAAATGCTTTGTCCTGTTCTATGACCTCCACTGAGCCATTCTGTGATAGAGAAGAAGACATTTAGTGTGACTGCGGATGAAATGTTTAATCTTTCCATGCAGCAGTTACTCTCTATTTAAGAAGAGAATACAGACTACTTACCCATTGTTGCATAGTATATTCAGATCTCTGGACTAAAATGTGCTGTCTGAGTAGAAGCATTACTTTCACCATCACTGCATATATATTGAAAAGACATTCATAGGAGCAAATTTAAAGGTACATAGTGCCTTTAATAGGCTTTTAGATCAGGGTTTCCATTTGCCTACTACCTAATCAATTTTCTGAACATTAGCATGCTGTAATGTCCATGTCATCACAGAATACTTTTTTTAAAAAAAGCTATACTGTACATTATTAATGTTAGCTACAATTCGAAAAATACCTGACTTCCTTGGGTGAAAATCAGAAAAGCAGTGGCAGTAAGTTAAATACTTAGGAGGAGAGAAAACAGAAAAGTCTCCAAACAGGTGATTTTTTTTTCTGTCAGGACTTTGACTTCAACATCCTTTTAGCTGATTTCATATGAAAAAAAACCAGTAACCTATTTTTATAGGCAACATACAAGAGTTTTTGAAAGTATGAACTCCAATATGCCTTTCCTTCAAATTAAAAAAACCCCAGATTTTATTCTTCCTTCTTGAATAAAACAAATATATATGGAATTTGTTGTGTAATATCTTTTCTATCTACTGAGAGATTATTACAGACTTTACAAATTCTATATCATGCTATAGTACAGTATACTGTAATAGTTACCCTTTATTTAAAAGGCGAAAGCAGATATTCTGCTGTTTTGAATGTTTTTTAGAAAATGCTGCACTTTGTGTGTGTGTGTGTGTGTGTGTGTATGTGTGTGTGTATGAGGAGGTGTCATCCTAGGACTCTCAGGATATAAAGATAAATTCATTTTTTAAATAACTTTATCTTTAAATACAGTTAATTTTTTAGTATTTTTGTTCAGTCATCTAGCTATTATGCTTAGCTATATAACATTATGTTTATTTTATCAATTGAAGTGGTTAGATGCCTGAATACCTTTTGACTTTGAAACAATTACACCTCTTGATTTGATGTAACAGATATACTGCTAGCTAAGGTTTTGGCCTAAGAAAACATCAAAATCTGGTATTAAAGTGACAGAAAGAAAACTGCAGGCATGAAAGAAAATTGTTTGTTTTCAGTAGCTGGAGAATAACTCAGTTACTTTTAGGCTGCTGGCATTTTAAAATGCTGTTTAAACTTTTGAAGTTTCTTAGAGTTTGTATCTAACAAATTTAAGCACTGATACTTTTGTAATAAAAATATTAATTAAAATGTTAAATAATTTTCCAAGTAATCTGATTTTAATAATGACTTTCTTAATGCCTATTTAAGCTTTTTTAATATCTAGGTATCGTATTTGGTATACTGTTAAGCACAGAATCCCTATCAAATCTCCACATTAGTGAAATGCCATTATGTAGTACTTTTCAGATCAGGGAACATAACAAATGTAAAAAAAAAAAAATATTGTGCATAAAGAATTATGTATTTTTTGCTTTCTGCAGATTCTGAGGTTTCTAACCATATTTCAGGTGGTTATACAGGTCGCTCCATCCACCACTGAAATGCAAAGTGGCAGCTGCTTAGGAACACACAGCAGCATTTCCTCTCTTACACTGCTGAGCAGAGAATGCTGCATCCAATTGAGATTGCAAAGGGAGTTAGGAAGACAGAAGGTAATTACTCAGGGTATCTTGAGAATAACACTTTTAATCTTGTGAAAAGTGTTATGGGTTACTTAGTGAACCACATGGTTCAAACGTCCATCACACCTATCTTACAGCTAGAAGCATTTATCTTAATGTGGTTTGTTTGAGCAGGTTTTTTGGTGGACTCGAGAAGCGCTGTGCCTTCTGTGAATTTAGATTGCATCTTGGCCTTTCTAGCTGCACAAACGCATGAAATCCATCCAGGAACCCATGAAATTTATCTTGACTTTGGATGTACAGTGAGAATATCTAAATTGGTTATAAGGTAATCCTGCTATAGGTTTGAAATTGCATTAGGACTTGTCTACATAAAGGCAATCAAGAAAATTAACCCAAAATTACTAAAGTTGTGAATTCAGAGCACCATAATTAAAGTAGATTAGTGGATTCACTTCCTGAATAAATTAAATTAAACCAAATGCAAGCTTTTTTAAAATTCTGAATGAGAGTGTCCAGGAAGGAGTTTAATGTAGTTTTGCTAATCCATTTTAAAAGTTTATTCTGATTGATCTTGATGGGTGTCCAGGCAAGCAAGACATGTGAAGGTGTATGTCTGAATGTGCGGATAAACATATACAGAATCTCAAAGAAATAGAATATAATTAATAAAATATAACTTTGTTCATTTACATTTTCCATTTCATGGACTATACTGATTAAATGCTCAAAATAATAGAAGTGGTCAAGATAAAAGAGTTGCGTGTTTCCAGAGATACTAGATCTCTAAGAATAACCAACTTTTGAGGTCAAAGTGCATGTGGGAGGACATCATTCACTTTTGTGTGTGGATCAATCTCATTAAGTTTCCTGCTTCCTTTAATAGTCTACAGTGGCAACATGAGTAATGGTCTATGCAGAAAACCTTAAACAAGATAGCACTGTACACAATAAATAAATATTTTCAAGATGAACGATATGTCATACACATACTATTCCTTACATACGACGTATTCTGTCCTCAGTGCTGCAGCTACATTGTCAAATGAAGAAAATGAGCTGGGGAAAATCAAAGGGGATAAGGAGTTGAGGTATCGGGAAAAAAATAGATTGCAGAAATGTTTATAGCCTCGTGTTTATTTTTAATTTCCTTTTTAATTTGCAATATATATTCCCTTTCCAGCTTTTATTGCTCAGCGTATTCCTTCATTGTGCAAATTGCAAGTCACGTTTTCAGCACAACTGGAAGTGTACTACACTTGTATTTCCTTGCTATAAATGGTCCTTCCTACATTTGTAGTGACTTACACAATATTTGTTATTGCAGTTTCTACTTTCTGAATAATACTAATTTTCAACTGAAAGAAGTTATCTGAGGAAGCAAACTCAGTATGCTGCATAGCTGAATTGGTCATAACATGAATTTAGAGTGAAATGAATAATTTATTATTTTATAATATTTTCTACTAATCTCAAGTTCATTATTCTTCACTGATGCAATAACTTGCAGCAATGAAATAATGCAAACAATAAATTTATTCTGAATAATTCCAAATTTGAGCCAAAAATTGGGGGCATTTCATGTAAAAAGGGAATATTGTCATATGCAAATTGATAAACTACCAAAAATAGAGTGGGCGAAAGAAGGAACATTTTGATTCCTTGGCAGAATATTAATATACTGTACATCTGGATGACCTAATCATTAAAAATAACAGTAATGTGTAATGTGGGAAGTTTAACACTCAAAAGTGTGAACAATGGGAAAGGTCAGATATCTAATTACTGAGTTTGTCATTACCTAAAAGATTTGTAGGAAAAGTATTGGTAAAGTCTGTTTTCTTATTGACTTTATGACTGGTCCCAGTTTTTCTTTCTGTATTTGCCAAGTTCCTCGTTGAGTGTTAGCTCATACTTAGATTACTTAAGAAAACTATAATCTCACTATTTGGGGCTAAAATGTCAGTTAGATAAAAGTGAGAGATAAATAAATAATTTCCTTTTTAGCAGAAGCTGGTAACATACAAATAAATTCCTAGCTTTTAGTCGGTGCGGTACATTTCCTTTAGAATTATATTATATAAACTGAATAAGAGAAATGATCAGGTAAACTGAAATTCTGAAGCTTCACCTGGTAATACTCATTACTGAAATTTTAGCCATATTAACATATTAATAAAGCCATATTTCTATATTATTTTTTAAAAATTTGATTCTCTAAGTTTATGTTTTGGTTGTGTATATTGGAACAGTTTCCATCTTCTGTCTCTTAAAACTGTGTCTAGGCTGCATGCTGTCCCCATGCAGGCAAGACTGGATGGCATGCAATCTTTTATCTTTGTCCTTGGTTTCTAAGGAAAGGACACAGAGATTTATGGGCCCAAAGTGGTCCACAGCTTGTGGAAGAGAGCAAAATTGTGGGACAACAGACCTACACTTGCTGTACAGATTAAATCAATCCTTCCTGCCTTCAGAAAGTGACTGTTGGGAGTCTTTGGTCTAACCGTTTCTAGACCACTGAGAAACTGGGATACGCATCTATGAAATGGTTAGGCTAATTAGACTCTTTCTTGTACAAGGCCTGGAGAGTGTTATTTTAGGGAGAAAGTCGTAACAGCTTGTATGCTATATTTTCAGTCAATGGAAAATGTCAAATACAGATGTACGTCTTCATGCTTTTTGGTCTTCAAGGGTCTTCAGTATAGAACTTGTGAGTGTTGAATACTCTATTTAGGATCCTAAATTGCTTCTTTTTAAAATGGAACAAAGATTACATGTCCCTCTGCTAAACTCTCATGGAAATTTATTACTGTTTTTCTTTAGTCCTCTGTCTCTCTGCTGTCATCTGAAAACCTCCTGCATTGCACTAACCCACCCTGTGGGAGCTGTGGATTCTGCCCTCTGCAATACAATAGTTGAAACCGATACCTGCCCCCACTCTGTTCCAAGGTGGAAATGCTCATTCACTCCCTTGTGATGGGTGATTTTTTTTTAAAGGCAAGAATGCAAAGTATCTTGTGCCAAAGGGAAGAGGCAAAAAGAAACATCCTAGGCCAAGTTTTAGAGTTATCACATTGGAAGTGATTGCAAATGGATTTTATCCAACAGGTTTAATACACACAATCCAAGCTTAAAATAAATGTGTACACAGAATGTTTTTGCTTAGTATATGCTGAAGATTTTGACAAACACTTCCTTTTAAGTAAAACTAAATAGTTTTTAAATAGGTACAACAGACTTCAGAGTCATTTAATCTGCGGTAATCTCATATAAAATCTGGTTCTCTGTACAGTGTGCTATCTAATTAAAGAACAGTTAAAACAAGGACAGCAGCTTTTTGGTTTTTGATGCTTTAAGCATATTAGGAAAGATTAAGCACTTAAAATTACATTGTTCAGTTTGTCACAGAAGAATTAGTTTTCTCCTTTGCCCTATTTCCATTTGCACAAGCAGAAATGAAATGTAAGTTTAAAAGAGAGAGTATGTCAAATAGGCCAAAATTGTATCAAACCTTGATGGCATATGAAGCTAGAATTTTTACTAAATAAGAAAACTAAGAATTCCTTAGAGGTCACAAAGTACTAAGCTAAAATAAAGGCATTACAGCTAATGTCCTAAGTGCTTTGATAGGTGAGGGGAATGTAGCAGCCCCTGTGAGACAATTACTAAGCAAAACAATTTGGAACAGTTTTGTGGTTGCTCTGTCTTACAAAACAAATCAGACTGCAGCTGCCCAAGGGATCTAGACAATACAAAGGTAGTCATATTTTCCTGATTTTGTCTTTCAGTTCTGACCAAAAAGTCTGCAGATGTACTCAGAGATCTATCCAGCAGTAATTAGATTAGTATGGCAATTGGACTGTAACTCCATTTATTAATGCAAATTAAGACTAACCCATTTTTTCAACCATTTTTTTGTTCTTTTAGCAAATAGAACAGCTTATTTGATATCACATTTAGTTGCCTCTTTTTTTTTTCCAGAAGTCTGATTTTTTGATAGATGAGAAAGTTCCTTGAGGCTTAAAGGTTATATCATTATATATTAACATAGAAATCTTTTAAAGAAGTTTAATTATCTTATAAATCACTGTTTTCAAATATTTGCTGAAAGATATACTATGTCTTAATATGAAGGTAGCAGTATATACTTAAATGTATAAAAAATATCAATTTGGGATACTGTATGAGGCAATATCCATTTTCCCCTTAGAATTTCTGTATTTCAGTTTTTACCTCTTGTGTTGGGTTTGTGTAGTGAGAGGGCTACAGTGGCAGCTTTTGTGAGAAGCTGCTAGAAGTTTGCCTTTTGTCCAGTGGACTTGGCTGTCTCTAGGATTGACTGAGAGCTGGACTGATGGGCAATGGTGATAATACCTCTGTGATAAAGTATTTAAGAAAGGGAGAATAAAAGAAAAGTGTGGGCAGAGAGGGGGAGGCATGGGTCTTGTGGGCCTCACCTTCTGGCCTTCTGCCAGGTGGCTGCCTGGGCCTGGCCAAGAGAGGAGAGGAGAAGAGAGGAGAGGAGAGAGAATATGAGAGGCGTCTGCCTGCGTCCAATTGTGAGAAATTTTTTGTGAGAGGAACGTCTGCAAATGCCAATGTCATTGAAGAAAGAGAGGGAGGAGTTGCTCCTGGAAGAGATTCCCCTGCAGCCTGTGGTGAAGACCATGGTGAGGCAGGCTGTCCCCCTGCAGCCCATGGAGGCCCACAGAGGAGCAGAGATCCACTTGCAGCCCATGGAGGACCCCATGTCGGGGCAGGCAGATGCCTGAAGGAGGCTGTGGCCCATGGGGAACTCACACTGGGGCAGCCATCTTGGAGGGACTGCACCCTGTGAAATAATCGACCCATGCTGCAGCAGTTCACGAAGGACTGTAGCCTGTGGGAGGGACCCCACGCTTGAGCAGGGGAGGAATGTGAGGAGTTCTTCCCCCGAGGAGGAAGGAGCGATGTAAAGTGACAAGCGATGGACTGACCATAACCCCCATTCCCTATTCCCCCATGTGCCACTTGAGAGAAGGGAGAAGATGTTTTAGTCAGGAATGGAGTTAAGCCTGGGAAAAGGGCAACGGTGGGAGGAGATGTTCTTAAGATCTGGTTTTGTCTCTCATTATCCTACTTCGGTCTTATTGTTAATAAATTGAAATAGTTTTCCCCAAGTCAAGTCTGTTTTGTCTGTAAAGGTAACTTGAATGATTTCTCCCTATCATTATTATGAACCTTGAGCCTTTTGTTGTATTGTCTTTCCCCCATTGTTCCCTCAGAGGGTGGGGAGGGTGAGTGAGTAACTGTGTAGGACTTAGACCCGAGCAGGGCTAAACTATGACACTTGCTCATCCTGCAGATGTATCTCACAGCCCACAGCCAACATCAACCTAATTCATTGGGTTTTTTCAAGTCTTTTTTGGTTGTCTTTTACTTAATTGGACATATTGCTTGCCTCGTTTCCTTAGTTAATACAATGTACTTAGCATGACTTTAAAAGTCTGGTACCTTTTGACTGAAAAGTGATCTGATAAATTTTAAAACAGAAGCAAATAACTTCCAGGAAACCTGATTTGCTGACTTGAACTGACAATACTTCAGTTATTTCACAGTATGTATTTCTTAGTATCTATCTTTTATTTATCAGCCTTTATATAATTTCTTAATATATATTATGTATATAATATGTAGGAACGTATATGATTTAACACATAAAAGGAGCTGTTAATGCATGAGCAAACATGTACATAGTACTTCCTTGATATTTGAAAATTATTCCTTTTCCTGTGAGGTAAGACTTTCAATAAGAGGATTGATGCTGTATTGCACCAATGCTAGTATTCCTTATGGATTTCAGTAAAAAAAGGTACTCCATAAGGCATTGGATTTAACTGCTATTTATTTCAGCTATCATGAGAAAGAGAAAGACAATCGTAACTTATGTTCTTACAAGTGCTAGGAACCCCGAACTGTGCAGCTTTGCATGCAACATGGCACGCTGCACAAATCCTGTCCAGGAAGAGGTTCAGAACATTGTTGTCTTTGGACTTTTTGTGGTATTTTCTTAGATGTATACAAATCTGAGATAAAGACAAGGGTATGATGACATCATCACCAAGTGCCAAGCGGGAGCATGTACAGTCATGTCCTTCACACTTAGTCAAATAAATTTATCCTGTGTCCAGTGCCTACTCAGGTCTACTGCTATATGGCTCACTATCTCCACAATATACAATGGTCGTCCAGGTAGGATCACAATGTATGCCTCTCTTGTAAGTGTATTTAGTCTTTTACCATTCCAGAAGAGACTCAACACTAATAGTTCTTGTTAAATTTGTTGAAGGGGTTTTATTTCCCTATAGTGTCATAACGTATTTACTGCTGGAAACAAGAAATATACAGCAAAATAGATAAGCAAGCCCAAATATGAGGGTTCTTTTCCTTGAATATAATTTGGAATGGCTTGGGGGAGACTTTTTATTTTTTTGCATTTATGATTATGTATCAAGAGAAAGTAAAAAAGTAGAGAGGATGATCACCTGTTCAATTCTTAATCAACAAGACTAGATGTTCCTATTACTCTGTTTTAATATTATATATTTGACCTAGCCCTGCAGTTCACGGGTTTCAGATCTGACTTCCTCCTCAACATTGTTAATATCTAATTAGCTGCAATCTTCTGTGAAGATAAATATTGGGTATTATTTGCTCAGCTGACATGCATATCTATACATATGTATGGATGTGCATGCACATGCACACACATGCACATTTCTACTCCAGTTGAATTCAAGAGATTTTCAAATTATGCATTAACACCTTCAACAAATGAAGGACAGAAAATAAAAACTCATCTAACAAAAAAAGCCTCAAATCTGTGAACATTTTAGGGGAAGGAGGACTGAAGGGAAGGTGCTTGGTTTTTTTTTCACTAAAGTTCATATTTTGATACAAGGATAGACTGCAAAATTCATATGCCTTCAAACTGCAAATACAGAATTCTTGCAGATGCATTACAAAAAAAAAAACATGAAGTGGTAAAAATAGCAGAAATGACAGAAAGAACTATAGGGTAGAATTTAGTTGACAAAGTTCAAGAGATTCTTGTGTTATGGAAGAACATCATTGTGCAAAGCATATTCTTTGTGAGAAGAAAAAAAGTCTGAGTTCACCACAACACCTTAACAGTTTGATTGCTAGCTGGAAGAACAGTGTTGATAAAGTTTGTAAAATATTTATTTCTAGCTCTGCTGAAACAGAAGTGGACATGTTTTCTGAGATCTGTGATATCTGAGATTTTTTGTATAAACAAAGCTATAGTCTTGACCTTTTGAAAAGGTCAGGTGCAACTTTTCCTGAGATGCTGGGTAAACTTGCAGAGCAAGAAAAGATGAAAGAAGTACTCAGATGAAATGTGGGATGCACAACCAGAAAGAATATGTCAGCATGCCTGTGTGACCAGGTTAAAATAGGGCAAAGATCTGTAAACAAAATAATGATGATGAGCACCTACAGGTCTTCCCAATTAGAAGAACAGATTTTTTTTTTCAGAATTAAAACATGGTAATCCCCCTATCTCAGTAGTAGAGGTCATGTGGCAAAGGAAAAGGGGATAGCCACACCACCCCCATCTCCAGTTTCCTGGCTGTAGGAAGCTCTTGTAGTACAAATAGGTTGTGCCACTTTGCTATTTGTCAGAGATTTTTGTAATTTTTTTAAGTGCAGCAATAACTAGACTTAAACCAGGTTAAGATTTTCCCAGCACACACACACTCCCATGTAAATCACTGCTGATCACTCCTGTTTCATGCATCTTGGACATACTTTAAATGGTACTAAATGAGTGGAAACTGAGATTTAGCAGTAATTTAATTGCTATTTCTGTGAGCAGCAAATGAGCCAGCAACAAAGGAAATAGCTCTTCTACATGCCTTAAAAGTTAAATACACTTTTATGTACTTCATCAAGCACGGAGAAATTTAAGTTCAGGCTTACGTCTTTGCTGAACTGAGGTGAATATGTGTGTATATTATATATGTTTTATCACCAGTGAAAAATTTTCATCTCTCTTGAAATCTAATCATATTCCTTTCGGTTCTAATAAGAACTACTGAAAACAAAGCAACTGTGAAATTATAGTATATTTTTTCCTCATTGTAAAGAACTGTTTATAAAGTGTGAATATCTACTGTGTGTTTTGCTTTTTGCGTTATTTAATTACTTATGAATCCAGTTCTCTGTTTAATTTGATCAAATTCTAGGCAACCAAACAATTTGTATTAATAATAATCTAACTTCCACATTTTAATGATGATCAATCATTGCTAATTAGCGTCGGTGCTAAGATAACTCAATCACTGATTGTAGAAAGGCACTGGGAGAGCTGGCGTGCTGAGTGAGGAATGCCCAAGAAGAATCAGAAGGTGACCAGGTGACAGATGTGTTTCTCAGATGTTCGTAGTGCTACACCACTGTGGCTATCTCATGCTGTACAAGCTGCGGCACCATGTGCACTCTGCTAGCCACGGGGTGGGAATGATCAAGAGCTTATTGTAATCAAAGTGATTGAAAAATAAAAGAAGGGCAAGATCTGAGCTGAAAGAATCTGCTTTATGCCATCTTACTGTCTGCTGAGAACACTGATTGCCCAAAGCCATGCTCTGATAGGTCAGCTGGGCCTTTTCAGTGGTGCCACACTCCTGAAACAACTGTCAGAAGTGTCTAGCTACAAGGTTTCTATAACCATTCTATTAAATGATACAGTTTTACCTTTTTTTTTTTTTCCCCCACTGGGAAGAAAAGAGAACAAGGATGCTGGGACTACTTCAGTCTACCATGACCTCTAGAACCACAAGCCTTTATAATGAAAATGTCTCTCTAAAACCTTGTATCTATTGCTACAACAGAAAAACCCAATGAAAACATGTACAATTCAGGGTTTTTTTAAAAAGGTTTTACAGTGTATCAGAGATATGAAAAATTAACTCTTATAACCATATGCATTATAAAATGCCAAATTTAAAATATGTGAGACAAGTCAAAATGTTTCATTGTATCTTGATTCAGTATTAAACTAAGCCAAGCATTTTTCTGTTAACAGCCTTTTTTTATTTTTTCCTTTTACTCATCTTGCAATTCAACCTTTTTTGTTTGTTTGTTTAGTAAATATCTTGATAAGATTTTAAACAACTTTTTTTTTTATTTCTCAGTATTTTTTTAAAAATATAGATGTCAACAGTAGTCTTTCCCTATAAAGAGTTTTGAAAAAATTTCAAAGAAAGACATTTATTACAAAATGTTAGACTGCTATATTTCTTCAGCACTAGATCCAGCCCTGCACCTAACCCTGAGACTTACTTTGTGACCATCTCACATCTCTTATGACTATTAATAATCACAAAAGCAAATGACTACTACCCATCAGAGTAGAAAAAAAAGTAATGCATCTGAAAATATATTAGAGCAAAAAAGAAGTTAAAGCACAACAAAGCAAAACCCCTTTTGATAAACTTGACTCATAGAGGAAGAAGAAAAAAAAAAGTCAAATGGACTCTCACATGCTGAAATTCCCTTCAATGCAAACTGTGTTATTCACTGCGTAAGTTCATCATTATTTCAATACTACATTCAAAATAAAATACAAGTGACATGATATTGCCCAGAGAAGTTGTGGATGCCCCATCCCTGGAAGTGTTCGAGGCCAGGCTGGATGGGGCTTTGAGTGACCTGGTCTAGTGGGGGATGTCTGGAGGTTGGAACTAGGTGATCTTTAAGGTCCCTTCCAACCCAAACCGTTCTATGATTCTATGATATTAATTTGTTTTTCAGGATGGCTTGTTGGTTTTCTTTTCTGTCAGGCACCCTCAATTCAGGAATCCACTATTCTGCTGTGACAGACTCAGAACTGATGACTTTGAGGTAGTATTATAACATTGTTCATTTATCCTATGGTGGTTGGAACAAGGTATTAAGGAAAATATAAAAGAAAAAATAAAGTTAGTCTCTGTAAGAAATAGATTTATGTGAAACGTAGTGGGTGAATATTCAGTTAAAGATGATTGGTAAGTTTGTATGTTATGATTTTGTTATTCTGTCTTTCATAAAAGCATCTGCAGCTTGGAATGAAGACTTTAAAAGTAAATCCAAGTAAATACAAGTGAGTGCAGGCCTTTCATATCTGCCAAATCCCTGCTATTTTTAATGTATATTATTTTCTCTTGAGCTGTATTTTATGCCAAAATCTTCTCAAACAGTAGGTTGTCTAAGGAACAAGCTGAGAGTAAAAATTGGTGCAAACCAGTACTAAGAAGAAAAAAGCTGATAAGAAACTACATGTTTTGGAGTTCAAAAGTGCTCTCTAGGGCTTTGGTTGGATTTTGAAAAATAGCTCAGCTGCACAAAGGAGATTTTGGAAGACTAACAGTGAAGACAGGTTTTTGGTATGAACTCTATAAAAATTTATTGCATTACTGAAAATAATCTAGAAACCTCTGTTTAGAGCAGAATTCTCATGAATAGTGAAACCACTAATTTCTTTTGTTCCTTTTAAATACAATCCAAAAATTTTCAATGGCAAATACATTCTTCTTTCGTGACACCTATAGTACTTTTTAAATATCTCTCAAAAGGTATATTTTTCTGAGAGGTAAAACACATCTGCAAGGAAAAAGAAAAAAAAAAAGAAGAGAGAAAGCAAACAAAAAATATTTCGTGCTGTGAACGAACTTTCTCCTGATATTTTTTTTTTTCCTTATAATACTTTCAAATGCTGATTAATATAAAGCTACTGGAAATTTCCAGGCAGGTGGCAGTCCAAGACACTAGTATTATCTCCTCTCAATTCCAAAAAACAGGTTCATCTGTAACAGTCAAGGAGAGAGCTCACGCTACTGGTGCTCCTCACATGATCCAATTGAAGTTGTCTCTTGGGATAATTAATAATCATCATTCTGTTCTCAACCTCACTATAGAGCTTACAAAGATGAACCTTATCACCTGACCGATGGCCTCTCTAGCCCATGTGAGAAACACATCTCCCCAGTATAGCCTTTTTCATAGCCCATCAGGAGATAACTTCTTTTAAGGAAATTCTCCTTCTTGTCAGTTGTCAATTTTCAAAGAAAAAGATGATTAAAAAAAAAATCCTCTTTTTTTATTAATTATTTGATAATTTACATATTTATTTTTATGTATTTAGCTATTTTCTATATAAATTTGTATAAATATATTTGTACTTCTAATCAATTTATTATTTTATCAATTTATTTTATTAATTATAAATTATAGACATTTCTGTTATTTCTGTGGTATGTGCCAGTGCCAGTGTTGCACTATTCCTAGCATTCTGCCACTAATCTTGCAATTTCTACCTGTCAGCTAACGTAACATTGCACAGCATAATCTCCTCTTCCTAGAAAATCTTCCCTGTCTTTGCCACACTTATGTAAACAACTGATGTAAAATTTACCATTTATTTTTAGTTATTCTTATATTCATTCCTTAAGACTTTTATTTATTTTGTGATATAAAGAAATTAACAGCTTTATATTCCTTTTATATTGCTTTATATTTCTGTTTTTAATGTTGATCATGTAATCAAGTGCTCTGCAGCACTCTCCAAAAATAGATATCTCTTGCCATGTGAAGAAATTGTAGTACTAAATTCATAGTGTTCCTCTTTAATCACTTGTACAGCACACTGTGGATTAAAATCCAAATAAAAGCCAGTCATTTTAATCATTACATTAAAATGCTGTTGACATAATAAAAAATTTGGTCAGTATTGATATGTTTAAATATCTACTAATTTTGTATTAACTTATTGGAAACCCTCACCAACTGTAAATGTGTTAGGAGCATATACAGTGTGGAAAATAAAATAGTTGAAAGGATCAGATCATTGTCAGCACATGCTAAATTTTAAAATAATTACTCAACATCTTTTTTGGACTGTGGGCCAAATATAGGTACTGACCTGTCTCCAGCATTAAATTATATTTCCTCTTCATTAGCATATATAGGCTGCCACACAACTTCATTACTTATCTGCCAATTTTGGCAACAGGACTACAGAGTGATCTTTATGCAAGAGCATCTTGGTAGAAAAATTCTCATTTATCAAAATACCTCTTCTCTCAGTTCCACTTCATCTGTCAACTTGCAACTGTAAACTTATATTTGAGATCCTGTCTACAGTTCTGTAGACTTTCCCTCTCTTTCTGTCTTTCCTATGAGTAACACAGAAAACTATTTTGGTGTAGAGTGTTTTCTGCTTGTCACGACACAAATTAGAGTGAGGTCTTTTAGAATTATATGGATTTTTATAAACACAGTTTACAAAATTCTCCCTAATCTTTTGACTGAAATCAGGGACATTGCCACTTTTTCAGCACTATTCTTAGCAAATCTGAAAAAAAATTCCCAGCTGTTACACAGAGCACTGTAATTTTATACACGAGAAACCATCACTACTCCAACCATAAGTGAATAATTTAAAATTAAGGTGGAAGAAGAGACCACGAATCTATCTCAGGGATCTAAAATTAAAATTACTAGTTGGCAATAATAACTTTTACAAAGTCTTATGTGTGTATGTCTGTGTGTGTATAAAAATTTCTCCGCAAAGTTATCTGTAGATAAGAAGAAAGGAAACTCTGAATAACGTGCTTTTAAAAAGTTTAGGTTACTACCTGTAGTCTTAGGACTATGTTCTCTTTTTCAAATTAACTGTTCAACAAACAACTCTCCATCATCCCAGGGTCATAGTCTTTGCTCCTGTGCTAACAGACTTTGAATTTCTTCTGTAAGACATTTGCAGGCTTTCCCTTTCATAATTCGTTTTGTTGAGCAGCACACTGGAGCAGTCTTTTATCCCAGCTAAGAAATGACAAGCTATTTTTCTGTCACAAAATCGTCTCTAGATCCAGTCAGGAAGAGGAAGTACAGGCATAGATAATTGCTTTAGGATGAGGAAAAGTAAAGAAAAAAAAAAAAAATGGTTACAAAGAGGAATCCTTAAGAGGAAAGACTTTTTAAAAATCATTGTTTCTTTAATAACTGCGTATACTGTAATCTTTAATTGCTTGATCATGTACTATCCATATCCATGAATGTGAAAAATACTACATCAAATCTCAACGGATTTACATGAAACCAAGAAAAAAATGTTTCTTACATGTTTAATCCAGGCCTTACAGAATGATAGTCTGCTGTCAGCTAAAGAATTCCCCAAACAGGGATTTATTAATTAATTTTAAGAGTAGAAATGCACATGACACTTCCATCACTATTGTTCCACCTACTTCATAGAAAATACAAGGTTTATGAGTAGAAATGCTTAGAAATTCTGACATCAGAGAGAATCATTATATCATAAGCTTTACAGAAAGGCTTGCATGGCATATAACTCCTTAGTTTTGGTATAGTAACAAAATTTATACAATAATTGCAACTAATTTTGGATATAGTAGTATTATGTAGCAATGTATAGTAAAATAAAGACAAACATTCTTTTTCTGTTTAATGGTCAATGTGCTTGACCATTTAAGACAGCTCTTCAAAATTTTCTGCAGTTGATGGTTTTCTTCTGTCTATAGATATTTAACTTATTTGAAATTACGCATACATAAATTGTATCTGAGTCACACTGGTAAATGACAAACTCTCACTTTTATGCCCCCTGTGGTTGATATCCTTACCTGGACTGAAATTTTGGTGTAACTAGTTCTTACCATTTTTACTGGTGGGGAGAAGGACATTCAGTGCAGCAAAGTACTGTTTTTATTTGATATCACAGTAAGTTCTGGGAGTTTACTTAAAAAATGAAAGACATTACCTTATAGCCAACTGGATACAACTTAAAATAAACTAACCATCTGAATAGAATGAGTTGTAAGCAAAAGTGGAGATATGCATTGCAGTAGATATATTTTTAATTTAATAATGTTGCTGTTAATGCAAGTGATGGAAGTAACTTTCTTTGCTTTTATTTAAAAGAGAGACATTTACTTCTGATAAGCTTAATTTCATTCTATTCAGTACCAAATTATGTGATTATTTGTTGGTGCTAAAATTGAGAAAAAACTGATCAAAATAGTCTAATCTTTTATAAAATGTTACTCCTACCATAACACTCACAAATTTAATAAAATATTGTATCATCTGATGTGTATTACCTTTAAATTGAGAACTTGTTAGGGTTATTCTTACTTGCACTCACAAGAGCTTCTGGCTAGTGTGTAAGCTCCGCACCTTATGAGCACACATGATGGTGTGAACTGAAGGGTACTCTGGAGGACTCGCTCATCCCTTCATCTTCTAGAAGGTGTGGGAATCTCATTGCTATTATTTACCCTATTGGAATTCAGTGGTCATTTTCCGTCTTATGTTTTAATTTTTTCTTTTTATTTTCTTTGTTATCTTTTAAGCAGTTGAGTTGACCTCTCTCACTCACGGAGAAGACCTAACTCCTCATTTTTTATTCTTTTTTAATAACTATGATTGAGACAGAATAGGTTCTCTGTAGGTCTACCGGATGCATTCCCAATAACTTGTGTGCTGCTTTTTGTATTCACACCAATAAAGGAGCAGAGCATGCCTTTTGCATGCTTTAACCCGTGAGAACATTGACCGTTCTCAAGGGACAAGCCATTGCAGATGGTGGATCAGAAAGAAGCGATAGGAGCAGCTCGTGTCATAGGAGTTTACAAGTGCTCTTTTGATCATCTGCTCCCATTTCCTTCCCCTGTATCTAGCTCTGTCCCACTGGCCCACATTACTTGATTTGTCTCCCTTTTGTTTATCTCCATCTCCTCTCCCAACTTTTCCATCACTGTGGCAGAAAATGTATGTCCTGTAAGGAACTCGTCCATTCCAATTTTCACATGTATCTCAGCAAGTCTTGTTATTCCCGAGCTGGTGTGCTTCACGATGTGATCTACCTGGTTTGAGGCCACATCCTCCCTTACTCTCCAGATCGCTTACATACTCTTAAAAGGCACGCACAAAGAACCTAAAAATCCTCTGCTAACTCCTGGTTTTGCATCTTCTCTTTGATTTTGCAGGAACTGTGTTTTCATTAGTCTGTTGTCTTTCCTTTTCTCTCTGAGTTAATTAAACTTAATTGATTAATTGGTATTCTGCTACAGCAACTACCCAGCTGGAAAAGCATCAATATGCAGAGTGATCATATGTGTAGAGCATATCTAATTTGTTATCTCATGTAAAAGGGTCAGAGGTCCTTTTAAATTAACTTTAGCAAGGTGTATTTTCCAGAAGAAACACTTAAGAGAGAATACAACGTAGCAAATCACAGGTTCTACCTGGCTTTTTGCAGTGGACAGCATTCGAACTTCAGTGTACTGATGTAGATCTGGCTCCTTTGAAACAACTTCAGGAATCACTTTTCTTTGTTAAAATGGTTTATCTGGACTCTTGCACTTGGCATTGTCACCAATACACCTTGCAGACTCTTTGGTGCATGAGCAGTATGCACATTTTGAGGAGGGGGGAAATCCCATAGCAACATTTTGCCTATTGTTTTCCCAGTGAGGTAACAGGGACTGAGTACTTTCAGAAGTCAGTGGTGGCAATTGAAATTATGTGTTTAAAGCTCTGCTTTAAGTCCTACATGCATGCAACAACCAAACCAAATCCTTTCTATTATCAATTTAAAAAAAAAAAAAAAATTGGCTTTTTTTTCAGTTACAGTGGTTTACAATTAAGTGTAGAATCCACTACTCCAGTGACTCTTACTATGGAACATGCACGTTAGCAGTCAATCGAAATGATTCTTAATAAAGGCTGAATTTATCAAAAGCACTGACTCAATTTAAAATGTTTATTTTCATTTCTATGGGCTACCAAGTGTGAGACAATAAAATATGACTAAATAATGGCCTTTAGTCACTTCTGTTTCAGGGAGACCTAACATTATAAGGCCAAGATTTTTTTTTTCTCCAAAAGTAAGTAGTAGTTTTTATCACTTTTATTAAATAGTGAATACAAGACAGAAGAAAGACTAAATTTTACAGCAGTAGATTTAAAAATATATATTTTTTAAAAAGGATTTTAGACTGAGTAATGAAAATCTAAGCCTTTAATTCAAACACTAGTTACTTTAAGGCTAATTTGAAATGTATATACATTCATTAAAATGAAGATAAGTGGATAGCTATATTTTTCAGAAGAACTGAAATAGGATGAGCAAATAATTCCCATTAAATCTTAATAAGTAGGCACTTTGGAAAACAGCCCAGTATCTAACTATGTTGTAGTCATATAAGTATCCGAAAATATATGACCTTCAGATACCAGGAATCTTCACAACTTATTTTAAATAAACACAAAAAGCATCATACTAGATAAGTACCTAATGTATTTCTATTTTCTTTTTATTCTGAAGTAGGTTTTTTTTAAAAAGCTTTAGAAACATGAGTGTCACTTTTATGATTTAGAAAGTCACATGCACATAGACAAATAATCATCTGGTCCAGAGAGTAAACATCCTTAAAATCATACTGAATTGACTGGTGGGCGTGGGGCTGGAATCAAAGCACTAGGAAAATGGAACAATAATTTAGAAATGCAGAAAAATGGAAATGTGAAGATGTTGTTATTTGTAAAAGCTTGCTTTCTTTCACTCCAAACTTACAGCAGCTCATCCCTGATGCCATGCTGAGCTACTGACTGCTTGCCGTATAATGATATGAATAATGATCTGAATACTTTACTTCATTGATGAATCATAGGATCACTCAAAACATGAGAGATCACAGAAATCTCTAACCCAATCTTTGCTCAAGTGGGAGCTCAAAGCAATGACAATAATGAATTCAGACCAAGTTACTCAGGGCTTTGTTGTATCAGGTCTTGAAAACTTCCAAGGATGGATATTCAAGAGGCGGCTTGATGAGGAGCTACAAGATATGGTTTAGTAGCTGTGGCAGCAATGGTAGTGGGAAGACGGTTGGACTAGATGATCTCATAGGTCCCATCCAACCATGTGATTCTATGATTCT
>WHYT01017186.1:185278-215290 GCA_009806455.1 Tetrax tetrax | reverse complement strand
GAAAAAAAAAAAAAAGGAAGAGAAAAGGAGAAGAAGGAAAAAAAAAAAAAGATGTATGCAATTCTAAACATTATTGTTTGTCAGGCGAGTTACAAAACTAAAAGGAAAGGAAGGATTCTATGATTCTATAAATGTTCTTTCCTAAACACTATGAGTGTACAAAGAGATATAAATGCTCAATAAAAACAAACAAAAATATTTCTCTTAACTATAACATCTTTGATTTGATTAACAATATCTTATCTAAGTAAATGATCTTAACATATCTAAATGACAATAGCATGTGTCCCAGGCCGAGTTTGAGGCTTATGGCTCTGGGGGATCAGAAGAAGTGAGTGATTGTTTACAAGGACAACACAAGGTGAACACAGACAAACCAACGAAACTATAGCAATGCACAACACCATAAATGCCCCAGGATAAAGCACCATCAAAATGTTAAGTATTTTGTTCACTTTCTGCAACCTTTTTTTTTCTTTGGCAAAACAGTTCAGTTTTTACTTTTTGGTGAGGCTGGTGACTAGGTCCTTGTGGAGCTGGTGGCTGTGCAATCCCGGTCCACCGGAACTGCGGACTGGATACGCAGTAGGAAAATGGATTTCCATGCCTCCAACTCAGAGCGCATGTGTGATTTGGGCCAAGAAACTTCTATCTCATATTTAGGCACAGTAAACAAACAACAACACTATAAATTTGCTTCAATTTTATATCACCCCATGGATCCATGGTGGTTTCCAAAAAAACCCCAAACATCTCATATAATTTCTATTGTTGATGGTGTGGTTCGGTTCTTTCCATCGTCTAGCGATGTTGAGACATTAATTAGCCTTTTCAGTCTCTATCACCTACCTCACTTAGGAAAGTTGTTGGATTGTACTTCTGTGAAGGAAATTATTCTCTTTCCCCTGCAAAAACAAACAAACCATGTGAAAGTACATTAGTCTACAAATCATACATAGTATAACTGCATGTGATATCAGAGGAAGGTGTGGTTTGTATGAAGGCACAACTCAAGTTTAGAAGGAGTCTTCCCTGGGTTCAGAGTGAGTGGAAAATAACGCCATTTCATTTGCAGATCTATTCCTTCCCATGCTCAGGAGACACTACCTATATTATTAAGCTTGATTCTGACAATATGTGTTGATGTGAAGCATAGTGTAGATGAAACTATGGTAAGAGTTAAGCACTGCACAGTTAAGATTCCTGGCATGCAAAGTGGAAAGGAATAATGAGTTCACATTTTACTGTGTAGTATTTATGACAGTTACTAAAATAATGATTAAAAAAAAAGGACTCCAGGCTGCATACCTTATGTAAGGACACAATTATGATTTCCCTCATATGTAGAGAAAGATACGATAATCACAATCCTCGCAATCTCACAAAACTCCGTAGTGCATTATGTCCTAAAAGAGACAGATAGACATGGCAATATGTAACTAAACAACTACTTGGCCAAGCACCAAGAGAGTCGTGTTCAAGGAAACAGAAGCATCAGTGAGATAATCCCTGATTTAGTCTTTGACAAGTCAGCATCTCAGCATTCACTACTGTATGACCTATTTTGTGCTGACTTCAGTATGGGAACGGTAAAATTGGGCCATGACTACACATTTCTTTACAATCTCTGCTTTTTCAAACTCTCCTTAGAAAAGCTAGTGGGTTTTTGTTATTTTTATATACACACATAAACATATATATAAATCCACATCTTATAAAAAGGCTAACAGGATAGTCATGCCTTAAATAATCATGTCATCATAATAGAGTAAAAAGAGAATGGAGAATATTCTAGAGGCAATGGGTCTGGAAACACTCAACTCCTTCATACTAACAGTATAACTTGATTCAAAACAGCAAAAAAAATTATTCTCCTGACCAGTCAACTGTTATTCATGCACAAGTACAGACTAGGTTGTGAAAAAAACATTTAACACTTGATGGCACAGAGTGGAATGGTGGATAGCTTATGTTAGGAGGGAGATAAGCATTTCTTTCTGGCGCTTGTTGTCTGAGACCAAAAAGTAAGGGCACTCATGTTTTTAGAACAAACTAGCACTTTCTGAATGTAATAATACAAGGAAAAAGGCAATACATAATTGACAGTAATATTTTTTGAGTCAGCCTAAACTGTTGTGGTTTAGCCCCACTTGGGACCAAACTACGCAGTCTCTCTCTGACTCCCTCATCCTCTGAGTGAACAGGGAGAGAAAATACAAGAAAAAAGGCTCAAGGTTTGAGATAAGGACAGGGAGAGATCCTTAAACTTACCGTTATAGGCAAAACAGACTTGACTTGGGGAAAACTATTTGTTTATTATTAAAATCAAAGCAGGATAATGAGAAAGAGAACAAGGTAATTTCCCCCCACCTCTCCCTCTCCCCATTATCTCTACCTTCTTTCCCCCTTGAGAGGCACAGGGGCAAAGAGGGAATGGGGGTTATGGTCATCGTCGGGGAAAGAACTCCTCACATTCCTCCCCTGCTCCAGCGTAGGGTCCCTCCCATGGGCCACAGTCCCTCGTGAAACTGCTCTGGCGTGGGTCATCTCTTCCACGGGGTGCAGTCCCTCCAGAACAGCTGCCCCAGCGGGCTCCATGGGCCACAGCCTCCTTCAGGCATCTGCCTGCCCCACCATGGGGTCCTTCACGAGCTGCAGATGGATCTCTGCTTCTCCATGGACCTCCATGGGCTGCAAGGGGACAACCTGCTCCACCATGGTCATCACCACAGGCTGCAGGGGAACTCTGGCCCAGAGCAACTTTACTCCTCCCCCTCCTTCTTCACTGACCTTGGCGTCTGCAGCCGTTCCTCTCAAAAGAAATTCTTGACAACAGGCTGGCAGACACCTCTCAGGTTCTCTTCACATCTCATTCACATCTTATCTCCTCTCCATTTCTTGCAGCCGGGCTGGGTTGAGTCATGCTCAGATGGTTTCCTGGCAGGAGGCCAGAGGGTGAGGGCTGCGCAGCCCACAGGGCTCACACCTCCCCCTCTCTGCTCCTGCTCAGCTTCTTCACATGTTCTCTTCCTTTTTTTAATTTTTTTTTTCCTTCTGTTTTTCCCCTTCTTAAATATATTATTGCAGAGGCATTATCACAGAACATTCTGCTACCAATTGGCTTGGCCCTGGCCTGCCAGGTCTGCCCTAGGCCCAGCAGGTCTGCCCTAGGCCCAGCCGAGTCCACTGGATAAAGGGGATACAACTTCTAGAAGCTTCTTATAGAAGCTGCCACTGTAGCCCCCCTGCCACTAAATAAAACCAGGACATTCCACCCCTCGCCTCTGCAAATGACATATTTAAGAATTATATTTAAAATACACACGTATCAACAAACAAAAAAAAAGAATTCCTCACACCAAAATCAAAATAATACCCTCATAACACCCAACAGTGGGTGGACAATTTACACAATCCACCATTTGTCCCTTCACCACAATTAGGACATAAATTCCACATAACCATATCATTCTTTTATCAAGTTCAGTGCCTGTTGCCTGTTACTGCTCCCAATTTATATCCACATCTTCCCAGATGTAGTCCCCCCTCACTAAATAAAACTAGGACAACTGTAAGGAGATAAACAGCAAACACAAATTTAACCTTTAAATAATAACAATAATCGCATTTGGAAACAGTGAACCAGTATGTCTAGAGCATGTGGGGTGACATTAAGTTGAAAAGAGCACCATCAGGTTGAAATCTTATTTAGAGTTGAACAAAGAATAAAATTGTTTACCTACAAATAGCTCTTAATAGTATCTTAATATTTCTCTCTGGAAAATTGTTTCTTCGCATATTTCTGGTTGTTTGAAATTATTTCTGTGCATTTGATAACAAAAATGTCTCACCTATCCTTGCCAGTGCTAGACTGGGTGGCATTTGTGGCTCCTTCTGTCTCTGTTGCCTGATAATTCAACAGTGACAGGGGAGCTAACACATAGGAAGGAGCTTGTCTTAAAAAAGGCTTTAAGGTTAACTGCAAACCAAAGTAGAAGAGACATGGAAAAAAGAAGATAAAGAAACAAATACAGGGGACAGAAAATGAGTGAGGAATAAAAAAAATCAAGAAGTGGACAGTTCAAAGAGCATAGGGAATAAATATATAAATAGATGTTGAAAGGTAGCAAGGGTGGCAGACAAAAGAAGCACCTATTTTTTGGTTTATTTTGCTGGTCATTCTTTTTTCTTTCTCCTCCTTCACCTCTAAAACTGCTGAGCTCTCACATCAATAAAAGTGTAATAGTAATAGCCCTTTCAAAAATGATGAGTTTTTAACTCTTTGGCAGTGTGTTGGTTAAAAACCAGAAAATTATGCTGGGATAATGGTGTAAAACTCTTAAAGATGGGATTCTGAGATAAAATATAATGCATTTTTGGGTGTTTATAATATTAAGTGATGCTAAAACTCTTAAGTACTAATATGATTGCTGTATACACAGTATTACTCTTAGAGGATTGCATCCGGCAGAGATGATCTGTCTTGAGAGTCAGGGACTCCTGAGGAAAGTCCTATAAAGAGAAAGAACTAATTCTTGTGTAGTTAGTCCAAAACCTGAAAAGCAAGAAAGCAAAAAGGAATCTTTTCTTCTCTCTTGCTTTCTTGGAGTATGGCCCCAGCTGCATGTTGAAGTCCTTCAAGAGGCTGTGGCAGTTGTGTCTCTGCAGCATGACCATATTGGCAGTAAGTAGTGAAAGTGAGGGAAGAAGAAACTTCTGGTACTGTCCTCACCCCTCAAAGATCTTGTGCAAAATGGGTAATGCATTAGTGGGTCCTTTAGGTGGATGTTTTATTTGGTATGTGTTTCATGCAGAATTCAACTGGCATGATGCTGGAGGCATCATTGTAGTGCAGACTGACTATGCAATTGGCATAATTGTTGGTGTATTTCTAGTTGTCGTGCTTTTTTTTTTTTTTCCTGTGAATTACATTCATATATTTCAGTATTTAGGCAGAATTTCTATTATGGTCTATTTGTTCATGGACTTAAAAAAACCCACAATAAGCATTAGAAAATGAGATACTTTCTTCTAAACCTGGCCTCTGTTTTTCTTTTGTTTGGTATACCGAATAGAGTGCTTAACACATCTGAACCATATACTAAGTGAAACAGAAATATGTAGCTCAATAGTTCTGGAAAGAAGACTGAGGATAGTCTGAGGTCAATTCATTTCCTGTCTTTGCTAGAATGACAAAAATATGAAGACCTAATGAGGTAAAAAATTCCTTTTAAACTTTCAGGACATACAAAGATTTTCTAGCAAAAAGGCACAGATGAAAATTTAATAGAAAAAAAAAAAAGTCTGATTTCTTTTACAATAGTAAATTTGAGAGAAAAGTGTTAGGATATTTTACATCAAGCCTATTTTGATAGGCTTTGACCTTAAGCCTATCAAATGTATCTATAACTCCTTGACTATTGCAAATCACTGAAGCAGAGCGGAGCACTTGTTAATGTAAAGAAATAGCATTTCCCAGAGTAAAGTCTTTAAACTCAAGAAAGAATCTTTTAAAAACTTACTCCAAAATACACTGATATATGCTTTAAAATAGTAAATGCTGAAAAAAATTGATATCTTCAGAGATGACAGTTTTTCATGCTACAATATTTCTAAGTTTCTAGATATAATTTCTATATTAACAAAAATACATAAATAAATATTACTATATTTTTATCATAATTAGAATTTTCACCTATCCCTCTCTCAAAGTCTGCATTATTTGCATTTGCTTTAAGTTAATTGACATAAGTAGATGCGGCAATGCTTACCTATCTCACATAAGATTAAAACATCAGTATTGGAAGAAACGTATTTTCAGAAATGGCTCTGCTATGTTGGGGATAATTTAACTAATTCTTCTGAATATTTATAAAAAAGTTGTTTGACTTCCTTTTAAGGTAGACTATAGAATCCTAATGATTTATTAATGTATATAAATAATGCATCCTTTCTTATAATAAACCAGCCAGTTTGCAGCCTAGAACTTACTTCTACTTCCACAGAACCCTTTTTAATAACGTTATTCAAAATCATAGAATCATAGAATGGTTTGGGTTGGAAGGGACCTTCAAAGGTCATCTCGTCCAACCCCCCTGCAAGGAGCAGGGACATCTTTGACTAGATCAGGAAAAATCATGTAAATGCTTCCAGAATTTCAAGTAATTCACTTTTCTAATTAGTTATCTGTTTATCATTAGCTTATCATTAACTATCACTGTCATATATATGTTCTGTCCTGTGGCTGGAGGGCAGAGTGGAGCTCAGTCTCCTGTATCACGGAGACAGCAATGTCCATTCCCAACAGGCTGTCGGAAGTGGAGGTGCTTGAACCAAAAGACAAAACATAGCTGTCAGGTCTCAATTATTTTTTTGGACTGTATATCGCTGTGATGAGGAAATACGAGTTTGCATTTTTAATATGTGTATTTCTGTTTGTTGAAGGTTGGTTTTTAAAGTAAGCAATACCCGAAGGACCAGAATAGAAAGAATAGTGGCCACCTTCCAGCGTGGAAATCCTTTTCTGCTCTTTGGGTGTATTTATTTCAAATGGAAAAACTTGCAGATTGAATTATGAAAATAAGGATTATAAATCTTTGATGTGAGTTGCTCATACTCATTTCCCAGAAGTCATTTACCGTAAGTGCATAGTTAAGTGATTATCTCTTATTTGTTATATTTTTGGGAGTTTTTGAATAAGTAAGCTTCCCAGCTGTTTCAAAAATATGCTACTGCCTGCAGTTTCTTTCTTGTTAGTGCCAAGCTACCTACCTCTGTCCATATATTCCTTCAGCTACCACTAGTAATAATAGTAACAACAACAATATAAAAATATTTGAGTGGCTATTGAAGTTTAAAATGCTGAATTACAACACGGCAGGCTACCAATTACATTCAAAGAGATAGTAGATACAAATGCATTCACCATGGCTCTCATTCTGAGCCATAGAAACCTAGAAACTAGCAACTTTAGAAAGGAAAATTTTAATCTAAATGCTGAAATTGCATTGGAAGGGAGGAATCAAAGAAATAATCTTTTCCTTCATGACACACTAATCAGTGACTTTTGTTAGATGCTTAGTAGCAGATACTTACAAGTATTAAATATAAAAAATTATTGTGCTTTAAATTGCCTCACTGACAGAACTGATAATGTTCAAACCTAACCTTCAAATTTGTATCTCTTTAGTACATTTCTCTGCTTAATATTTCTTTTTCTCCTAGTATTAGCTTTGTGATGATAAAAAAACCATATTATGTTTTTGTGGGAGTCCTGGACCTGCAATCATAAAATCTTTTGCCACTCCACCTCTGTGCCATGCAAGTGATCAGACAAAAAAAAAATCGGTCCGCTAAGTAATAGTCAGCAGCCTTTGTGGCAGCTGATTTTGTTTAAACCAATGCTTGGAGGGTGAAGGCTTATTTTGCCCTAAGAATGCTGGTGTCTTCAACTGCCCAAGCAAAAGATCAAGATGATTACAGATAATGTAGTATAACATTTGTTACATGATGATATTTATTAGACTGTAAATCATGATGAGTAGAGAATATAACAGTATAAATGTATATATGCTACATTTAGCTTTAGTAACAGAAGATGAAGGGATTACAATTTCTTTACCCTTTAACTTCTCACTTTACCATCAATAAATTCATTAGACTGGAATTCTATACACAATCCTTCAACTTAAAGAAAAAAAATTGTCACTTACTATGTTAGTGTATTTTCAGTTCGTTTTGGGGGTTATCTCGTGAGACAGCGATGCTATGATATAAGTTACTTCAGAAAAAAACAATTGCTTTATTAACAGTATAAAATATCAGCTATTTACCTCTAAGTGAAAAGTCAGATTTTCAACTGGAGAAAAAGTTTTGGCATTATCAAACTGACCACCACTGACATGCTTACTTTTTCTTCTATATTACGTTGAAATGTAAACTCACTGACCTGGCAAAATAAGCAACAACAACAAAACAACTCACTGACTTGGCAAAACAAACAACAATTTAAAAATAAATCATCAGAGCTGGAAAATATGCATTGGCTATGTCTCATTGCTCTATTACGTTGCCTTAAGCATTGCACCCAGTCAGCACAAACTAACTCAAAAACTGAGGTGGCTGACCACAATGTCAGCTCTAGGATGGTCTTTGTGGGACCATGTCCACCAAGCTATGACTGATATTTCTCAAAGAAAAATACCTCGATGCATTTGAAAAGAGTTTTTACAGATCAATTTATGACATGCAGGTTGAGAACATCTCAGTGCTAAGTTGAAGATGGTAAAGAGAGTTGGAAAGCTACAGACCACCAGGCAAAGAAACAATGGTCATTTCTTCTGCTGCAGCAGGCATTTAGATGTTATGTTAGGTTGTCAGGGTTGAGGAAAGAATGTTAGTCAATTTTTACTGAAGATAAAATAAAATATGGATTTCCTTGGAAAATTATATTTACCTGAATCAAAGCCTGGAAGAGATCATGTGGATAATTACAGAGATGGACTTCGTAAATTTACTTTTGAAAGTAAACAAAAAAAACACCCCCTACCAGCAGTATAGAAGCCATTCTATAAATATAAATATTTTGGAAACCAAACTTCTTTAGGAGGATTCTGAGGTGTCTTTTTTTCCTTGCTCTTTGTATTCTGGTTTTGTGTTTTGTTTATTTGTGGCAATACTTATTTATACCTCTACAGAGAAAAATCGGTCCTGCTATATACTCTTCATATGTTCTTGTATAATCTCAATAAGAACATGGGAAGTTACTTTTTATAAGCTTATCCAATCAGGGATTATGCTTTCAATTTCCTTAAGATTAAAAGAAAAACAAGAATAATACAAAAATAAAACGTTTGTGCTATGCCACTGAAAACTGTTGCAAGGAAACCATGCATTCAAAGGCAAATGCAAGGGAAGGAGTGGCAAGCAGAATGCAAGGGAAGTTTCACAGAGCTCTTCTTTCACAGGAGCCCTTCTTTCAAGTACGCTCACGCATGCACAAGTAGCGGTGACTCGAGGCTGCCCAGCATCCAGCAGGGCTGGGCTGAGACCAGCACGGCAGCTCGAAGGGAGTGTCGTCACCATCTGTTGGCTCCCAGGCCAGGCTGTGCTGAACTACTGAATTAAGTTTAAAAATTTCTAAAAGGATTTTGATTAGAACTAATTGGTATACTCTGAGGAAGTAAGTGGAAGAGAAGGAATGGGGAGAAAAAGGGAAGAATTTTTACATAGGAGAGTAGATCCAGCTTAAGTAGGCTTTTATCAGCTGGCTGGTTTTGTTCCTAGTGTAGGATGTTCTTAAAGTTCCTGATAAGAAGGGTAGGATGGAACTGAGCTCAAGCCAACTACCTAAGCATGTAATAAACCTCTTAGGTGAATTGCATTATTGATCTAAAATGTTGCTTTATTCCATGTACAAATTCTAGGTTTAAGTTTAAAATATAAATTCTGCAAAATATGCTTATGTTACTCATGACTCATTATATTCCATTATGAACAAAATGGATTTCAAGTAATAGTCTTACTTTGTACTCAATTTACTTATCCTAGTTTTCCACATTTGGGTTTGGGTCATAATTAAAGTCTCAATCAAAAACATTCTTTTATGTATAGCTTGTCTGTTATGAATGTGTTTTTCTCACCTAATCTAGCTTGCACTTCAGTATGTTTGAGAATGATATCTTCTTGAGAATGTCAAGTGGTGTGTTTCCATAAAACTTTAAGTGAATTTAGATTGTCAGGTATCGTTATTGTTCCACAGTGATTAAGATACATGTACTTGTGTGTTTATATAAATGAACAAGCTGTATTACCCTGTATATATATAATAAACACCTGAATAGAGAAGATTTTCAGAGAACATAAGGTTCTCAAAGAACGTAATTTCACTAGCTATAATAAAAAGATTGTACTGATGGCTTTTAAAATAAGTATGTATTGCTGCTTCTTCAAATTGTTAAAACAGTAAGGAACGGTATGTCTTGGATTACCACAAATAGTATAAAGTTCACATTCGGGTCATACCTTCAAACACAATCTCCAGAGCAACTTTTATAAGCACGACATTCATTTAAAAACATAAACCAGAGAAAAAACAAGGAAAATGAGATGTTTCCATTATCTCATTAAAGGTGTGTATCGTTTCTAATTAAAAATGGGCTCTTATTCCAAGAGAACAATAAACAAAGCTGGAAACTCCTACCTGAAAGGGGAAATTTCACAATAAACTTTTTTGGCTTGTTTTGAAGTGTAGAGTCAATAGAGTAAGTATGTTTCTTTGAATCTACCTACAGATTGTTAAAAAAAATTGAGCCAGAAAAGTGCATGTATATCTTTTAAAATATTGGCCTAGAGTATCCATTGTAGACATGACTATATCATAAAACATGAAAGTCATAAGCCAGCTCTCCTGCATGTCTTGTAAGAATTTAGGAAAGTTCTGTTACAGGAAGCTGGAAGAATCCACTTGACATTCACAGTTGTTATTTTGGAGCAGTAATATTTTGCCAGAAGGGAAAATACTTTGCTTCAAATCAGTGTCAAGTTTTGCAACTGAATCCAAAACTATCCTATGATGGAAGATTTTATTCTTCTCAGTTGTTTTCCTGACACTTGAAATTTCAGGAATTTCTGCAAGAAGGCTATGAATTAAAGTTCAGAACTGAATTCTATAACTATACCACTGATAGTTCAACTATCTAGGGCTTCTTAATGATAGGAAAATGTCCCTCAAACCAAGCAGAAAATTCCTAATAATTGTATTTGTATAAAGTTAAATCACACGTTAGTGTATATACAATGTGTGTGTATATATATAATATATGTATACACATTTACTCTCTATATATGTGTGTGTTCCTATATTTGTATAAAATATGTGTATTAGTAAATATATGGTAACTTTTGAAAATTACACAGCCCTAAAAATTAATTAAATTCAGTATCTCAAGAAAACAAGAAAGAAAGAAAGAAAGGATGAAGGTACCTTATTAGAGGACAAAATGCAGGATGCAATACTGGAAACAGAGATTGGGATAAGGCATTGCAATAGCTTAAACTTTCTATAATATCGTATGAGACTAGCCGTACTAGGTCAGAAAAAAAAATACATCTAGTTCAGTACCTTGATTTTGGCACCAATCTGTGGCAGACAGGGAAGAGGCAAGGGGCTAGCATGTTATTATATTTTTCAGGTATACTTATACTCTCCATTAGCCAACTGTTATTGTCTTGAATCATTCTGTATTACTTTTTTTTCCCCATAAATTAGGAGGCATGTTTTGAGACTATGCAAACTGAGGCAATAAGTTACCTGCATGCACAGAGTTTAACTATGCAAAATGGTAGCCTATCTCCTATTTTGAACTTCCAGCCTATTGATTTCAGTCCTTTAACTCCATTTTCCTTTTATGACAAACAATAACACTCATTCATTATTCATCTTCTTATTGGCATCCATGATTTTACAGACTTCTTTTACATTCCTGAGATTTAAAGGTCAATTCTCATACAGAAGTGCTTGTATGTCTTTGAGAATCTTTGCTGCCCTTCTTTGCTTCCTTTCCAGTATTATTATTCGTTTGGGGATATGAGGACTAGAACTATTTTATTCTCTCTTCATTTCCTTCTCATTTTTTAGGTTTTTTTTTTTTACTCTTTAGCTAATATTTTCATAGAACTGTTGATTAGAATTGCAAGATTTTTGTCTAAGTAGTAAGGTTAACAAATGATAGTTATTGACTACCAGTAGTAACTCCTCTTTTTTATTTCCATTAAAAAAAAAAAGATTTTTTTTTTCTCCAGTGTGCGTTATTTTGTTATTTTCAGTATTGGTTTATCTATTGTACTATTAAGTATTATCACATTACTCTTCTGCAACTTTTGACAGTTTTTTTCAACATTCTGACTACTCATTTAATACAAAATTCTTCATGTTCATTCAAGGTTTGAATATGTGCTTCAGAATTTAAAAATAAAAATAAAGAGAGGCATTTCCATTCAATGTTTTAACTCTACCGTTGGCAAATTTTTTGTGTGGTCAGTAAAGCAACATGGCATATCTTATCTCAGTTCCTAGAAGACAATTGTTTACAAATCCTCACCACTGTTGGTTACTCTTATAAGTATAAAATCATATAGTAAAATTACTGAAGGATGGTATGTAACTCTCCATATTTTAAAACGACAGAAAGCAGACAAAACCAGACTAGCAGTCTATCTCATCTAGTTTTTCCTCTCTGGTACTGTTGAAGATAATATGTTTCAGAGAGTACTGTAACAGGCATAGCTGCAAGTACCCATGGAGAGTGTATTTCTTTTTATGTTTGTCACACTTTACAGCTTGAAACAAGAAGCGTGAATCCTTCATCCTTCAAGTCATTACCATTGCTCTTCAGGGCACAAGGTAATCTTTAACTGACAAGAGCACAAAGATATATTTTAAGGAGGCAGATTACTCCATCATTTTCCATCATTGGTATGTTGCATCTTTCTCCGATGTGTGTGTCGCTGGCCAGTGTTAGAGACAGAGTGCTGAAATAATTGCAGGCCTGCTCCAGCATAGCAGTTCCTGTAAGATGGCAGATGATGACCCAGTGTATGCACAGCAGTTCCTGTCTATAGTACATGACAATTTAATTCCAGATGAAAATACATGGTAGTGCATGTCAGAAAGCCAATTGACTGTACTTGTAAGTCATTTTATACCTTATGTAGATACATAATACTGGAATTCATACCCTTGAAGCAAGGTTTGCAAGTATTCATTAATACTTTTTTTTTACTGGAAGTCAAGTTTGTTTTCACACAACTTTGTCATGAGAAAAAGCTTTACAATTATTGTTATAAACATTTTCTTTATCTGTGCAGAATGGAGAGGACAACTACAGACTGTAATTGCAGATGACTCTCACCATTTCTTTAATTTAAAAGTGTCAGTCTAGTAACTGAAAATAATAATTCTTCTTTGCCTACAAAATATTTCCAACAAACAAATAAAACTTGGGACATTTCCATTTCCTGCTCTATCTTGAGTAAATCTCTGTTCTGTGTTCAGTAAATCATTTAGCACCTGCTTGCCAAATCAAGGCAACTGTGGGAAGAAAAGGGGATTGATATGGGTACCATTACTTTAAAATGTCTGCTAAGACCAATAAATAGGAGATACAGTCCCAGCTTTAAATAGCAACATGTCTACATTCAACACAATATGAGACACTTAGGGTTATATTTGCAAACAATGTAGATTTAAAAAAAAAAAATAAAAATTGCCTCCATCACCTCAGTTTCTCTAATCTAGAAATACATATATAATGCTTACATAAATTCCAAACCTGAATATCTTCCTTCTATCTGAATTGGAAAATTCAAGTAACATGCACCTGTACAAGATTTTTTTTTTTCCTATTGCATTTGACTATTCAGCTGTTTATTTTCTCATCTATATATTACAAAACATGTTATTCCAGAGATCTGCAAAGTGTCTTCATACCTCTTGTAGATTAATCTGCAGTTAATTAAGTTTGGTGTCCTTATAATAATGAAAGTCTAAAATAACTTAGGAGAGAGTTTACGAAAGGGTGGCGTCCTATTCTGTGTTGAACTTCTGAGACTATTGACCCCTTTTTAAAAGCTGTGTAAATTCATGGAAATTATCACCTTATTTCTACATAGATTTTCACCTAATTGCCACATCACAGATTTTTAATTCTGCAAATTATCTTGAATATTAGATAGTATATTTATAGTATATAGCTATTTGAAAAAATGCCATTTCCAGATATCATTGCCATACAGAATTAGGTATACTTATGAAGGACAGTATTAGTCTCACATAAATAATGTATGTCTTTCTTGATCATCTGTACTGTGTCACTTATTAGTGTTCATATAATTCTAATTTTTTTTTTTTTTCTGTTAGAAAGCCCCTTACACTCAACAATGACTGTCTTTGATTTTGATTACACACTGTGTTTAAGAGTGGATTCTTAGGTAACATACTTTCATAGCCTTATCTCCGTATTCTCTAGTTTACAAAGTTTTCTGTGATTCCACCAAAGACACAGATCTCTGGACTCAGTTCTTCTATATAGAGTGTAGAGGAAAAAAAAAGGCATATCCAACTTGAATAAATGTTCACAATTTTGCACGAAAAGGTAGCCTAACTATCAAAGACTTTCTCAAGGTCTTGTTAACTAGCATTGTGTGCACAGAATACTAAAAATTGTGTTAAGTTCCCATGTCAGTGAAGAAATACATCCAAATTCTGCTCTCATTTACCTGTGTGCAAGCACAGAACATGTCTGTCTGTATGAAGTTTCTGTAAAAAAGGGATCTCTGCTGTGATGTTCTTCAGTGTGTACAACAGAATAAGCAGCAGAGCTCAAGTAAGAAACACGTCAGATGAAGGCAAAAAAACCCACTGGTGTATAATAAAATAAAAATAAAATTTTGTCATGCTGCTACAGTCCTAATAGTTTTTAGAAGTGCTTAGCAGAGCACTGGTGGCTCTTAGCAGCTTGTGCTTTAGAGTCCACAGCTCAGAACTGCAGGGATGCTTTTTTTGACAAAACACTGTTAAGGACACAGACTGTAATCCATTGTTTTCTAAAATCTCTGACTTCCTAGCAAGTATAATTCTCCAGATTGATCCCCAGTGAGACATTTTCAGCATTAGTGAGTCAAACCTCTATTTGGTTTAAAGGCAGCACTCCTGTGACATAGATTTATTTATCAGCATCATCTACAGTTCTAAAGAATTCACCCATAGGCCTGCATAGACAAAAGTTGAAATAGTTTCTCTGTTCTAATTGCCATTGTTTTAAGGAATGGCTGACTTTTAAACAGTTTAGTGACCTTTTATGCTCTGGAGTGATTTCTCCCAATATCTTCTGTAGAATGATTTGTAGGTTTGTTAGTATTGCGTTTGCATGGTGTTTCTGGGGAGGTATGCAGAATGCACTCTTCCTCCCAATTCTTCCTTCCTTTATCAGGGTATACCAAGGTTTTAAAACATTTATGTTATTTTTCTCTTTTTATGCTTATTGCTGGAACTCCTCATGCACTTGGAGACTCTGCAAAGCTCCACATAATATTTTTCATCTATTTTGAAAATTCTTATATTTTCATATATATTTTAGTTCTTTTTCAAGGATTTTTTAGGAACTATGAACCCTTTTTTGATAATTCAAAATGATCATTCATTGTGCTTTTCAGCTTGCCCGCTTACATGACTGTATACTGTGACTACATAAGTTCGTGTGTCCGTATACAAATATATGTGTGTATGTGCACACGTATATGAGTGTATACATATGTATGAATATGTATACACATTCATGCATATATGCATACCATATTTAGAATATGCATTTAATATGCATTTATGGATATTCATAATAGCATATTTAGGCATATAAGAAGGCACAAAGACCCTAGCTGCCAGGGTGACTAGATCTGTAGAACTCTAATGGAGCATAATATTTTTTCTATGCTCTTTTCAAGGACTCTAGCTCTTCATGACACTTTTCGAAGTCAAGTGTATAGTAGTATCTGTTCATCACTGTGACAAAGCATTTTTTGTCTTCTGCAAATTGAAGTTCATTACATTGGTGCTGATGTTCTCTCAGCAGGTGGTCGATGTCAATTATTTTTTGCTTCTGTGTAATGAAAGCTGCTACATATTCATTTCAATTCTGTTACAGAGCTCTGAAGTTCTGACAAGCTGTGAGCAGTTCTTCAATCAGGTAAACTTATGAACAGCTTCATACTAGTTGGAATCATCATGTCCTGACTAACCTAGATTTCTCACAACTTGTCTCTATGTTTGCCTCATGCACAGTGGCTAGGTTGTCCTTTTCCTTTCTCAATTTTTAGAGCTTGTTGCAGAAGACAGATATCCAGACTTCACTTGTTCACTTGCAACAGCTGTTTTCAGATGTTGGACAAGCTGGTTTTATTTAATGGGTGCATGCACAAGATAATTCACATTGATCTGAGACCTTGACCATGTCCATGTGAGCAACCTACCTTGCCCTTGACCAAGTCAGCATGAAGTCTCTAGTCAGATCGAGCTAAGTTCTCCTCCTCTAGGAATAACAACCCTACTCTCAAGACCAGCATCGTGGCTGCCCATATCAGTTAAATGAAAATAAAATTATCTGGCTTAAATCTTGAATAAAGTACTTCTTAATCATCCAGAATGTGATGTTACATTAAAAATCTCTTTCAACTCTTTCACCTGCTGTGGTGCTCAGAATTCCAATTTAGCTCCCAAAGTTTGTCATAACTTTGATATATTTTACACAGATATATTTATATATGTGTCTATATATATCTTTAGCTCTGAATTGAGTGAAAACTATTTTTAATTGTTTAGATATTAAAATATTTTTTAAAAAATATAAAGGTTTTCTTCTTCCAAAGTATTTTTTATCTTACAGCTCATTGTGCACTCGTATTACACTGGCAGCTAAATCTGTTGAGAAAGATCAGAGTCATGCCCATATAAGTCACCCTCAGTGCCTACCTAAGGATTCTCTCTACTATGTGCAAATACATTGCCAGTGTAGCATCCAAATATTGAAACACAAGGCATAAAGAAAAGAGGGTTGAAAAGAGCCCTTTAATGTTCTTTTAGATAGTAAGTAATCAGAATTAATTATTATGATGGAAAGCAAGAAGAGTGTAGTGGCTGTGGAGCTGCCATTGTTTAGCAGAATTGGTTATCCGGACTTATGCAGTACTGTCTGTGTTAGGTAGGTAAAAATTTATTGTCGGTAATATAAAAACATCTGCCATACTGACAAGTTTGATGAGAGGGTAGGCTGGAAACAGAATCACAAACACAGAATCACAAACTCACATGTCAGCTGAGGCAGGAAGACATCTCTAGAGATAATCTAGTTCAACCCCCTTCTCAGAGCAGGGTCAGGGAGAGCAGGTTGCTCAAGGCCATGTGCACTTGAGTTTTGAATATCTCCAAGGACTGAGACTCCACAGCATCTCTGAGCACACAGCAAGCTCACTACCCTGAAGTTAGGGAAAGTAGACTTTGGCCTCTTCAGGGATCTACTTGGTAGAGTGTCATGGGATAAAGCCCTGGAGGGAGGAGGGGCCCAAGAAAGTTGGTTAATATTCAAGGATCACCTCCTCCAAGCCCAGGAGTGATGCATCCCAACAAAGAATAAGTCAGGCAAAAAATTCCAGGAGGGCTGCATGGATGAACAAGGAGCTCCTGAACCAAATAAAAACCAAAAAGGAAGCCTGTAGAGGTTAAAAGCAAGGACAGGTAGCCTGAGAGGAATACAAAGACATTGTTTGAGCAGCCAAGGATCAGGTAGGGAAGGCTAAAGCCCTGTTAGAATTCAATTTGGCCAGAAACATCAAGGGCAGCAAGAAAAGTTTCTTTAGGTATATTGTAGCTAAAAGGAAGACCAGGGAGAATGTGAACCCTCTCTGGAAGGAAATGGGAGACCCAGTTACCTGGGACATGGAGAAGGCTGAGGTACTCAATGACGTTTTTGTCTCAGTCTTCACCTGAGAGAGCTCTAGCTACAGTGTCCAAGTCACAGAAAGCAAAAGCAAGGACTGGAAGAATAAGGAAGCATCCACTGTAGGAGAAGAGCAGGTTCAAGACCGTCTAAGGAACTTGAAGGTGCACAAGTCCATGAGACATTATGAAATGCATCCACAGGTCCTGAGGGAAATGGTGGGTGAAGTTGCCAAGCTGCTGGCCATCATATTTGAGAAGTCATGTCAGTTCAGTGAGGTTCCCAGTGACTGGAAAAGGGGAAACATAACCCCCATTTTTAAAAAGGGGAACAAGGAAGACCTGGAGAACTACAGGCCAGTCAGTCTCACCTCTGCGCCTTGCAGGATCATGGAGCATATTTTCCCGGAAACCATGCTAAGGCATATGGAAAATAGGGAGGTGATTGGTGACAGCCATTCTGGCATCACTAAGGGCAAATCAGGCCTGACCAATCTGATGGCCTTCTACGATGGAGTTACAGCACTGGTCAATAAGGGACTTGTGCAAAGCGTTTGACACTGTCCTGCATGACATCCTTGCCTCTAAACTGGAGAGACATGGATTTGACAGATGGACCACTCAGTGGATAAGGAATTGGCTGGATAGTCATACTCAAAGAATTGTGGTCAACTGTTCAATGTCCAAGTAGAGATCAGTGACAAGTGGTGTTCCTCAGGAGTTGGTATTCGGACCAGAACTATTTAATATCTTTGGTGGTGACATGGACAGTGAGATTGAGCGCACCCTCAGCAAGTTCACCAGTGACACCAAGCTGTGTGGTGCTGTTGACATGCTGGAGGGGAGGGATGCCATCCAGAGGGACCTGGACAGGCTGGAGAGGTGGGCCCGTGCAAACCTCATGAAGTTCAACCAGGCCAAGTGCAAGGTCCTGCATGTGGGTTGGGGCAGTCCCAGGCACAAATACAGACTGGGCAGAGAATGGATTGAGAGCAGCCCTGAGGAGAAGGACTTGGGAGTGCTGGTTGACGAGAAGCTCCACATGAGCTGACAATGTACCCTTGTGGCCCAGAAAGCCAACCACATCCTGGGCTGCATAAAAATAAGGTCGAGGAAGGTGATTCTGCCCCTCTACTCCACTCTGGTGAGGCCCCACCTGGAGTACCACATCCAGCTCTAGAGCCCTCAACACGAGAAGGACGTGGAAATGTTGGAGTGAGTCCAAAGGAAGGCCATCAAGATGATCAGAGGGCTGGAGCACCTCTCCTATAAGGACAGACTGAGAGAGTTGGGGCTGTTCAATCTGGAGAGAAGGTTCCAGGGACATCTTATAGCTGGCTTCTAGGCTTATAAGAAAGATGTGGACAAACTTTTTAGCAGGGTATGTTATGATAGGACAAGGAGTAATGGTTTTAAACTACAAGGAGAAATATTTAGATTAGACATAAGAAAGGCTTTTTTTTTTTTTTATGATCAGGATGGCTTAAACATTGAAACTGGGGGCCCAGAGAGGTGGTAGGTGCCCCATCCCTGGAAACATTCAAGGCCAGGTTGGATGGGCCTCTGAGCAACCTGATCTAGTTGAAGATGTCCCTGGTCCTTGCAGGGGGGTTGGACTAGATGACCTTTAAAGGTCCTTTCCAACCCAAACCATTCTATGATTCCTATCTTTCAGTTTGCAGCCATTACCCCCTATCTTGTCACTGGGCACCACTGAGAGGCTCCATCCTCTTTACTCCTGCCATCAGGTATTTAGGATCCCCCTGAGCTTTCTCTTCTCCAGACTGGACAGTTCCAGCTGTCTCAACCTCTTTTTGTATGTGAGATTCTCCATTCCCTGTATCCCTTCACTGAACTCACTCCACTATGTCCAGGTCTCTCTCCTACTGGGGAGCCCAGCACTGGACCCAGAACTCCACATGTCTTGCCAGTGCTGAGCAGAGAAGCAGAATAATCTCCTTCAAACTGTTGTTGAAGCTCTGCCAAGTGCAGCTCAGCATACCACTAACTTTCTTTGCTGCAAGGGCACGCTGCTGGCTCATGTTCAACTTCGTATCTAGCAGGAAACCCAAGGTCTTCCCTGCCAACCTACTTTCCTGGTGGGGCATCCACTGGGACCTGGGATTATTCATCCCCATAGTCATGACTTGTCATTTCCCTTTGTTGAGTTTCATTAAGCTCTTGTTGGTCCATTTCTCCAGCATGTTGAGGTCCAGCGGAATAGCAGCACAAAAATTGGGTGCATCAGCCACTCTTCCCAGCTTTGTATCATCTGTAAACTCAGTGAAGATGTGCTCTGTCCCATCAACCAGATCATTAATTTTAATGCTGAACAGTATAGGTGGCAGTATATTTTCCTGAGAGAAGACTTGTGTAACATTGTAGAATCAACAGTCATTGCTTATGAAAAAAATAATATTCAGACAATTTTATTACAAAAAGTCTGCCTGCCATCTTGCTTATCAGATTGAAACGCTTCCATGAGTTTTTTGAGTTGTCTTTCCCCTTTCTGCCATTTTTGAGAAAGCTCTTCTTCTGCATAGATGAGAAAAAATACTGTTCAAAAATTGCAAACTATGAAAATTTTAGATAATATTTTCATACTCTTTGTGATGGACTTTGTTTTGAGCTTCTAGGATTTATATTTTCTGTATTTCAAGCTTTTATCCAAAGCTACAAAAATTAGAAATTTAGCTTGGGAAAAAATTAGTTTTTGAAAATAGAAGCTCAGATTTTCATAGTTTCTATTTCTGTGTTTGGTTTTTTTAAAAGAAAAAAAATATTGAGGTCTTATAAAATTATAATAACTGACATCACTGGAACAAGTAAAAACAATTAATTTTGTTCACTGTTGATTTTATGTAGGATTCCTTTTCTTTCCCTAGCTCTATATTGCAGTGATTGATTTTAGGTTTTCATTTCTTCTTTTCTTCCTTAATGATCTGACCTCAATCCCCTTTAACTTAGCAGCATGCAACAGTCAATGAATTTTCACTTGATGGTCATCTAAAAGGGACATTGTTGTCAAATGATAGAGATAGGTTATTGTAGTTCATGTTAGTCTTCCTTTTCAGAGCTCATTGGACACCCTATTTTTAGTTCAGAAGGCTTTTATATTTACTTTTCTCAGTTCTGCAAAGTGCTGTACGCACTCTGATGAAGTAATGGGTTCCCTGAGGACCCAGGAGGAGGGAGCATTTAGCGTTTATTGGATTGACTGTCTTTTTCCAGCAGTTATAGATGTGCATTAGTACTATTCTCCTGTATCTTTCCAAGTGTAGAGAGGAAGTTTGACTTTTCCTGTATTGTTGTGTTGCGTGATTATGTATTTGAGAGGCTTCTTTGCACTAAGACACTTTTTCTCACAATTCTCTTTCTTATTTTATCATCAGTCATGCTCTTATGTAGAAAGCAAATACATATACCCGGAGGCCGAAGTTCAATAATATTACAGTAGTGAAATTTCTTTGTGCTCACTGCTAGAGCTCTTGCACTAGGCTAAAATTCAGCTGCTGTCTTCTTGAATAACTTTTCTTACTTGTGTTCATCTTGTGCACTTGGAAATTAAACATTAGCAAAGATTTCTCTGTCTTTCAAAGATGTGTGCTAGACAATAAGGTAATAAAGGGACAACAGAAATTAAAGGGAGTTTTATAAATAAAATAACAGTTTATTATTATTCAAAGAATATTTAAAATATAAAATAAATAAAAGGAAATGTTACCTTTTCCACTTCTTAAAACTCAACTTTAGTTTTATCATCTACCTGCCCTATTAGAATACTTGTCCAAAATTGCACTCCTGTCTTCCTGGCTATTTGCACCCATTTGTTTTTGTGCCAGTCTGGTCCTTTCATTTCAACAGGAAGCAACTTTTGCTTCCTGTTCTTTACTCCTCTCTTTCTCTCACTCTCTCTCCTTCCCACTCTTTGCCACAAGGAAATGTTGCACGCCATCTTTCCCCATTGGTTTTGTAGCCTAAGCGAGCCACACGTTAGCCTTCTGGTCACATTAGCCTTCTTTCATTTAATAGTGTTTCTTTAATTACCCTACAAGTCGTCTTCTATACTGTGCCAGTGGCTCTGCATGAGGGTAACAGGTGCAGACCGAAAAGTACAGACGCTGTAATATCTTTACTAATATAAATTCTTATATATTTAAGTTCCTATAAGACCTGTAGGCTAACAGTTAGGTTTCTGATCTAAGAAGATGAACAACATAGAGAAAAAAAGGGAGATGAAGAGATTAATTTTTGTGCACTTAATGAATGTCTTTGCTCAGAATATCTGCAATTATTAAAAGCTTGTAACCAAATTAAGTATCCGTTAAACCCAGCACAGCCAACTGTAGCCATTTAGCTGTTTTTGTTTTCATACACATAGTACCAGCATTTCTTTTTTTTTTTTCCTGGAAATTAAGTGATGGTCACTCAGCATTTGTCTGTAAAGTTTGAAATAATTTTTCAAAAAATGCCAAGGGAAATACATGCCCTCGTTTCCATGTAAATACCAACTTTATCCTTGCTTGCCTCTAATCCCTAGTTCAGGTCCCTTTCCTACCCTTCCACGTACAATTTCTAACAGGAGACTCGTCTCTGTCACAGCCTGCAATGAGAAAGGCCTGCAGGGCTTGCATAATAATTGTGTTTCCAAGCAGTTTGGTCGGATTACCTTTTGGATTAAACAGGAATACCATTCAGCGATGGCAACTGAAAGATCTATTATGAAGGATGTATATAAATAGTGCAGTGTACTGGCTTTGTAGATGAAAAAAAATTGAGATACTTTCATTGAAGTGTGTAGAGCAATGTTTATTGGGTCATGATTTCTGGATCAATGGTGGTCCATCAGCTTTCAGATGGAGTGCAGCAAAATGACATTTTTTTTTGCAAGTACATAAAATAGATTTCTGAAGATGGACAAATGAAGCAAAGAGAGTGATATGGAAGAAATACAGGAACACTGAAAATGTAACCTATATTCAGTGCAGTAGTAATTAAAACTTTTTGTGGTATTACTTCATATTATGAATGGATGTTTGTATGTGTGTGTTTGCACGTGTGCACATCTGCGCACAGATACTATATATCTATGTGTATGTACATTTCTGTATTTAAACTAGATATCCTTTGAATTTGTAAAGAGTGCAAATCAGCTAGATGTTCCTAATTATTCCTTTAATCTCTATCACAGTATGCAAATGCTATAATGAGGAAACTCAAGAACTCTGTGTGCCACCAGCAATATCAATGCTGAAGAATTCATACAGCTTGTCTGAGTCCTCATTGCTTCTTTTCACCAGGTAGAAAATTGGTTCAAGAGAACCAATTCTCTTGAATGGTGGTTGTCGTAGTTCAGCCCCGACCGGGACCAGACTACGCAGTCTCTCTCTCACTCCCCCACCCTCCGAGAGAATAGGGAGAGATAACATAAGAAAAACGGCTCGAGGTTTGAAATAAGGACAGGGAGAAATCCTTGAAGTTACTGTCACGGGCAAAAACAAACTTGACTTGGGGAAAACTATTCATTTATTACTAAAACTAGCAGGAGAATGAGAGAGGGAACAAGATAACCTCCCCCCACCCCTCCCTCTTCCCGGGCTTTACATTATCTCTACTACCTTCCCCTCCCGAGCAGCACAGGGGGGGAAAAGGGAATGGGGGTCGCGGTCAGTTCATCATGTGTTGTTTTATGCCACTGCTTCATCATCGGGGAGGAACTCCTTGCATTCCTCCCCTGCTCCTTCGTGGCGTCCCTCCCACGGGCCAGTCTTTCATGAAACTGCTCCAGCATGGGTCATCTCTTCCACGGAGTGCAGTCCCTCTAGAACAGCTGCCCCAGCAGGCCCTCCACGGGCCACAGCCTCCTTCAGGCCTCCACCTCCTCCGGCGTGGGCTCCTCCACGGGCTGCAGGTGGATCTCTACCCCTCCATGGACCTCCATGGGCTGCAGGGGGACAACCTGCTCCACTATGGTCGTCACCACAGGCTGCAGGGGAATCTTGGCCAGGAGCCGCATTACTCCTCCCCCTCCTTCTTCACTGACCTTGGTGCCTGCAGCCGTTCCTCACAACAGGCTGGCAGACGCCTCTCAGGATCCTTTTTACATCTTATTCACTTCTCATCTCCTCTCCACTTCTTGCAGCCAGGCCGGGCCGAGTTGGGCCCAGTCGGCTGCCCGGCAGGAGGACAGAGGGTGAGGCCTGCAAGGCCCACAAGGCTCTTGCCTCCCCCTCTCTGCCCCCGTTCAGCTGCTTCACATCTTCTCCTCCTTTTTTTCTGTTTTCCCCCTTCTTAAATACGTTATCGCAGAGGCGTTATCACGGGACATTCTGCTACCAATTGTCTTGGCCTTGGCCAGCAGCAGGTCCGCCCTGGGCCTGGCCCAGTCCACTGAACAAAGGGGAGCGACTTCTAGCAGTTTCTTACAGAAACTACCATCTTAGCCGCCCCCCCCCACCCCCCTTACTAAACAAAACCAGAACAGTGGCAGATGTGAGAGGATCATTTCAGAAAACACAACAAAGCCATAGTCTTTTACCATATCTGATCCATATATACTAGTGTCATCAACATTGTATTGGCATTACAGATGGGAGGAAGACAATACATTTCTCTAAAAAATAGCAGAAGATTGACTTGATCATTCTCTACCTGCAAATATATAGCTTATATCAGTATGGGCCCTTTTCAGTCCAAATAAGAGCATATGAAATTGCTTATATGAATACTAAATTTGTAAGAATATGATTAGTAATAAACCAGAACAAATATTCATTGCTTAAGGGAACTAGATGCCCTTACATGTTAAAGTTTTTATAGACTAAGTTCTCTTTATATTTCCACGTAGTGTAGATTAAGACAAGCACCCATAAATCTGCTTCAGAAAGGGAAGAACATGAGCTTTTACATTTAAAGTTCATACTGTTATTTGAATGAGAAAGCCCTAGAATAGTAAGACAGAAATAGGCTTGAGGGACTGAGTATGCAGAGAGTTTGAGTACAGTTCTTGGAACACAGCCCATAATTTGAAATCTGTGAAAGTTTAGTGATCGTTGTCTGGGTTCAGACTATCATCTAAGCAGTGATGAAGCAGAAGCACTTCCACTAGTCATGGCATAAGAGGCTTATTTGTCTAATGTAGGACATTGCTAATGTAGTAACTAATTCAGTGGTCCCTCCATGTCCCAGAAAGCTTGTGAAAGCTCCGTTCTTGAAGTTACTGAAGTCTCAACCAGACAAGGCAAAGCAACTTGTTCTATCTTTAAATTAGCTCTGCCTTGAGGGAAGATTGTACCAGATGATCTTCTGCTATCCAGTTGATCCTCTCATATAAATCATTCTATGTATCAAAATGATCTCTAATACCTTCATTGCTGAGGAGGTATAAGGAAAATAAGACTTGAGTGAAAAACTGGAATAGGAGTCAGACATGATTCTTTTGAAGAAAGAGAAAACCTCATAGCGGATAATTCTGCATAATGTGCCCATAGGAGAAAATTCCTCTTAAATATATTAATCAACGCAGTAGTTTCAATAGCATATAAGTAATTTATTACAGTACCTCCTAATATAAACAGAATTTTAGTATTTGGCTGCCATTCTCTAACTGGAATTCAGCATCTTAAGAATTAGGTTAGTAAGATTATTTAAGGGCTTAATGACAAACATACAGACTTCAAAAGATTCAAAACCCATAAGAGATTAAGGTATTTGAAAAATTCTTCACATTCTACAGCAGAGAATATCCTTGCCTGGTCTTCTGGCCTGCAACCAAACATAATGACAAAAAATGCCCAGTTTTCCTAAGTCTAACTAAAATAAATAGAAACACTTTTGAGATACTTCTCAAATTAAAATTAAATTATATCCAACAGTTCTGGTTTTTAAGCAAGCATCCACTGGAAAGGAGTCACTTAAGAAAACATTAAGAAAGAGAGATGTTAAGTGGAGTCTTAAACCTTAATTTTTTTAAAAATAATTTTTCTAAATCAATTTTCAGTTTGGTAATTCTAACCCTGCACAATAACTTTGAAGAGATAAAAGGATAAGAACTTGTGATGTACTTCTCAAGTTTCTTCTCTCTAAGATATTTAATTACATTAGCAGAATAAACATTTAGCTTTGCCTTTAGCATAGAATTTCTGTCTTAAAATATGCAAAACAGATTAGGTGAGAAGTTTACTATCAAAAACTGTAGCTAAGACAGATCATGGCATCATCTCTCTCTTAAAGTGGGAAGAAGAGTGGGATAAAGAAACTTTCATGCTTCTGAGATGTCTTTTAGAACAGTTCAGCCAAGTCAAAATCTGTCTCATGCAATGCTGTCAAGATCAATAAGACTCACTATTCAGTGACTTGCTGAAGTTATTTTGGATAAATTATTCAGCAAGAACTTCAGAGTTTTTATGGCATTTTAAGACAATGATTTAACAAATCTCAAAGGCATGGCAATTCAGACTATTAATCCAAAGCCTGGAGATTCAGCTAATTATACAGAAATGTCACAGGTCGATGAAGTTTTCAAAACTAGCCTAAAAAGCTGGGAGGATTAATTCACGTGATCCGTAGTATTCACTCTTTAGGATCAAGTTTGAAACACTGTAGAAATGCTTTTTACAGCAAAGGCAGCAGTTTTGCCTCATGCCAAAAGTGGAAAATGTATAAAGCCTGAAGAGAAAAAATATGTATATTAGGAGAACTAAGCAAATTTCCTGGAACTTCAGTCCCCTCTCATGTGTTCAGAAATTTATTTTATTATCATGTTGCCCTCCAGATATCATTTAATTTGAAATAATTCTGCTGTAATTTCAATCTTTTTACTTCTTTAACTCTTTCTACTTCAGGAGTATATCCTTTTGTGAGCTTCAAATAGGAAGCATGTATATTTACATTTAGAAAAATGTACGTAGACTGAATATATTTCATGAAAGAAACACATAATTTTGCTTTTCAATTTCTAATGGAAAAGTAAAACCTAGTTTTAGCACAGTTAGGGGCAGGACAATGTAAAAAAGAGCACTTAGAAAGTGCTGCAAATAAACCAAAAACTACTTTACAAGCTTTTTTACATCTCTGAGCGAATAGCATCATTCAGTTTTATTAGTATTTTCAAGAGTTCTGTATCTTCTTAAAAGATCTTGTTACCTGTCAAAGGCATAGTCTTTTGCATTGTGCTATACAACTATACTGAGAATACCTATGTTGAAGAAAGTTTGTAATAGATACTACTTTGAAATTCTCTGAACAATGACGAATTGTAAAGCTACATGTTTTTTTTTCCTAAAGCAAGCATTGATCAGTTGCTCTGCCATTGTCCACTCTCATCTGACTCCCATATTGCTGAAATGTGTGAAAAATGAATGAAGAATTACATAATTTGTAGGAAAAAAAAATCATTTTGGTTAAATAAAAGTGGGAAGGGAAAGGAGGAGGATAAACATGTTTTACGTTTCTGTTTTGTTCCATATGCACCAATTACAGACAAATTTAGCTGCTGGTGGCCAGAAACCCTAAGGATCTTGTGGCGTATGTTCCTGTTTGTCTCTAACCCTATAGTCAACATTGTATTGAGGTCTGTTAAACATTGTTAAGCTTCTTTTGCAGTGTAGGTCCTCTGAGACCATTGTGCCTAAATGCTGTAAAGACCTGGATTAGGTTTATGCATTGTTAAGGTGGTTTAGATATAGCTTGGCACTTGGTATATTCTTTCCAAGGGAGAAAGACAGCCTGACTGTTTATTAATATTGACATCATTGTAATGATTAGCTGGCTAAAACCTTTAAAAAATCAAGTAATTCAGTGTAATTTTCTGATGCTCATTTTTCATTATGTCAAAGGATTTTTGCCTTTAAATATGAGAAATTTACAAAAATTCACGGATTTGCACATTCCTCATTTTTTATGTACCAAGCTTCGTAAAGAAAGCTCTACTTTATTCCAACCCATATAATACATTGGTTCTGAAACACTGTTTCTCTTTTTCATTGTTATTTGCCAGAGCAAGACCTTCTTTTCTGGTTAAAAATTTTCTCATTGCCATACCTTTCTGACTTTTTATGTATAGAACAGACCTTACTATATAGCCCTTTTTAGAAAAATAATTTTTAAAATTGTTTTCTTAGAGATGCTTTTAAGGACAGAAAAAAACCCAGCAACATTAATACACTCCACATACACACAATTTGTCAGTGTCTTTTTTTGAAATCTAGTGTTTTGATTAAGATTGGTCCATACAACCAGAAATGGTACCTGCTTATTTGCCTGTTGATACAAATCCTCAAATGATAGAGACACAGATACAATTTTCTGGGTGTAAAAAGATCGTATAGGATTTGCTTACTGAGGTAAAAAAAACATAATAAACATTGAATGATTAGCTTTCATTTTGTACCTTGAAAAGAGATTCTACCTTTCTCATTTGAAATTTTATTCCATACTAGTTTACTTAAAAGGTATAAAGTTGTAAAGAACGTGTGTAAACTACCTAGAGAAAAAAATAATCTTATTCAATAGAAATATTTTTTTTTAAAGTTTCTTGGATTTAGGAATGGTAAGCTACCTGTTAAAGTTTGGAATAAAATAGCCACTGTTTTCAATAGCAACTGTCAAATTTTGGGTTTTCTTGAAAGTCTGAATTATGGAAAGACTATAAAGCATTGCATTTAGACCTGATTTTTTATTTTAATAAAAATAAAAGAAAGTTAAAATAAAATAACATTAAAAAAAAAACATTTCCAGAGTTCTTAATTTGATTGCAGAATTTTACAAAATAATTTCTTCTTTTACTATTTTTTCAAGAAACCCTGAAAATCTAGACATTCTAAACTGTAGCATAATAAAACCTGAAAAGATATTCCAGCAGATTAGCTTAAATTTTTTATTCTAAATTATCTCAATAAAATGATGGTGGTTGGTCTTATTTTTAGATTTTTTTTTTTTAAAGTAATTCTATAAGTTCCCAAATAGAGTGATTTGAATGGCTCCTGTCATTCCTTGGAGGATTGGTGGTTTCTTACTGTGACTGGTAAATAGGCCAGGCTACTGGAACAAAACAAAACCAAATGCAATTTATCATCTGGCTGTTGCAAAAACATATGGAGTGAACACAGAAGATGAAGGGATATAAACTTCAGGCTGTTACTAAAGCAAACTTGTAATAGTGCTCTTTTTTTACCTCTCTTTCTCTTTCTTTCTGTCCCTTTCTACTACTCTTACTTTGTTATTGTTTTCCTACATGTAACATAGATATAGTTTCCTTTTATTTTGTCAGGAGAATATATATGTTTAAAAAGCTACTCTATTTTTTTTTTATTATTAGAATTCTTCAGGTAAACACTCTCAGAAAACTTTGCCAATTGTGTTTACTGTTGCAATCATTGACTGATGAGAGCTGTGCTCCTCCAGAAGCAGGGACTTCTCCTGGATGCGCCGCGTTTGTTTTTTTTTTCCCAACTGGATTGCATAGACAGAATGGCTCAATTTATTTCTATTTCTTCTACTTAAGTCATTTTAGTGTCCGTCTCCAAACCCTGAAGCTTTTTTTCATCTTTATCCTCCAGTGTCTGTCTTTTAAAGTTATACTACTAAATACTTCAGAAGCTTGTTCGATATGTCTTTACTCACTCTTCACTTAGATGTGCTGGTGTGTAGATGAATCCTGAATCTCTAAAAGCAGTTTGGTCCAGAGAGATTGTTCTCTCTATCTCAGGACCGCAGTTGTTTGAGGCAATACCCCTAACAAGGTGAATATATTTGTTGACATCTCTAAATGGCTTGCTACCAAGTGGGATGTTAACCTGATTATCCTCTACTGTTTAACAGAATGACATTAGCCTTCTTCAGAGCATGTTTTCCTAAAAAAAAATTTCTATTTATATCCTTAACACTTAATAGTATATGAAAGAACTGTAATCGGCTACTATGAATGTTTTCTGATATCTATTTTTGGTTTTTGGGTAGTCTTATCCTCTCAGCATCAAACAAATAAGTTATTTTTGCCACAGAACCCTCAACTTGATACATCTCTGTTCGATTTTCTAAACAAGTAATTTTTTAGCTTTAGATTATCTTAGAAATATATATGGGAATCTTTTTTTTTTTTTTTCTTGAAAATTACTCTTTGTTTTTATTATTTCCATCAAATTTCATGTCAACTGAGGTGCATTTCTGGCTAAGACTTTAGCTCCACAAACAACTGAGCTGTTGCAATGGCTCACTGCCACTAACAGTGAAGTCTTACTGCTCCTCTCATCCTTCCTGCTACTAGCCCCAGAGTGCTGCTTTGTATCTACTAATTTGACAATATTGTTACAGTAAATTCCCACTCATAAAGACAGGAGGTAAAAATAACTTGAGATTGCAATGAAGGATCAGGCAAAGACCAGAAAACTACACTTGCTTCAGTCATAGCCCTAGGAAACTGAAGTGAAAGGGCAGGAGTCTGCTCATTTTCCTGAGACAATGCTACGATTGTCTACACTGAGAATACAGAAAGATCTTTCTCATTCTCATGACCAGCCTGAAAA
>WHYT01017186.1:159687-185258 GCA_009806455.1 Tetrax tetrax | reverse complement strand
TTTTTTTTTTTTTTTTTTTAACAATAGTTGTCAGTCTGGATCACTATCTGCATATCTAACACTAGGGTGCACACCAAGTCTGTTACTCCTCCATAGTCAGCACAAGCTGAAGATCAAAGGACAGATTTTCACTGTAACTACAGTGACTATGTTTGACCTAAAGTCACATTGTCTTCCCTTTGTTAATTGATTCAAGATTTAAGAATGCAAACAAGGGTGGATGCTAGCATGAGTGACTCTGCATGCTCATGATACTCAGTCATCTCAGTACCTTAAATATTGGAGGCCCAATGGGATATAAAAGCTGTAGCTCTGGAATGAGCTCTGTCAATCATCTTGAAAATTACTCTTTGTTTTTATTATTTCCATCAAATTTCATGTCAACTGAGGTGCATTTCTGGCTAAGACTTTAGCTCCACAAACAACTGAGCTGTTGCAATGGCTCACTGCCACTAACAGTGAAGTCTTACTGCTTCTCTCATCCTTCCTGCTACTAGCCCCAGAGTGCTGCTTTGTATCTACTAATTTGACAATATTGTTACAGTAAATTCCCACTCATAAAGACAGGAGGTAAAAATAACTTGAGATTGCAATGAAGGATCAGGCAAAGACCAGAAAACTACACTTGCTTCAGTCATAGCCCTAGGAAACTGAAGTGAAAGGGCAGGAGTCTGCTCATTTTCCTGAGACAATGCTACGATTGTCTACACTGAGAATACAGAAAGATCTTTCTCATTCTCATGACCAGCCTGAAAAGAACCTAAAAATAAATCTCTATTTTTTTTTACTATGAGTACAGCAAATTATTGCACCTATATATTTATTAAAGTATACATAGGAGAAGAATAAGGAGAATATGTGCAACTGTGGAAACTGGTAGAGCATCACTGAACCTTACTCTCTTCCTCTCCACATTTACCCTCTCAATTCTAAAGAAAGACTTTCAGTTAATTCAAGGGCCCATGCTTCTGTTGCAAAAGTACATGTAAAAGAAAAGTATATTTTAGAAAGGTAAGAAAGCACAAATTATACCTGAGAACCTTTGAATTAAAAGTACATCTGTGGGCAACTTCCTGCTCAAAGACTGAAATAAATTATTATTTTGCATAAAGATCATATACTCAGCAGAAAAGCAACTGTATTTTCCGAAATGCTTGGATTTAAATGATTGTGGTGGTGATCCATGAAGTTTAAGATCTTGTCTGTATTTCAAGAAAATAAAATTATTATCTAATTTCTTTGTATTAAACTGCTTTTATTATGATGCTTTGCAGATAGGCATTCTTATATTGCTGAAATTGTAAGTTGAGTTATGAGAAAACAGAGATATAGGCTGCATATTAGAATGTGGCTGTTTTTATCAAATTGCAAGAGTGGATGAACTTTTCAGGTGAAATTTGAAAGATTCAGACTTTTGACAAACACCAAGGAGGAACATAGAAGATCTTAAAAGAAAGGTAGAGAAGTTGTGTTTTTCTCTTCCTAGTAGCTAGCAGAACATGAGTTGAAATTACTGTAATGTGAATTAGGTATACTTTCCTTAGCTGTTTCTTTGCTTTTACACAGAAAACAAAAAATATGTTTGTACAAACCCAAACACCTTGGGTGTTATTTCTATCACAGAAATGCAAGTAAGAACATGATCATGTGTTTTTAATTGAAAGTTCTTTTGAGTTATTTGTGCTATTGTCTTTTTGCTCATCTGAGATCCTAATGTTGAATTTGTCATACAACTCAGATATGTACTGCTAATTTTATATAAAGTGAGTGGCAAAGTGGCTTTGTTTCACATTTGTAATGCTTTGAATTCATGGAAGCTCTACCTGAATCCAAAATGATTGAATTTCATTTGTATAAATTATAAAAAGAGTTTCAGAAATGAGTTATTTTAAGGTGTTCTGGTTTTTTCTGTCTAATAACACATCTTAAACTTTAGGAAACACTTAGAGCTACTAAGATTTTTTTTTTTTTTTTCTGTTATTCATGTTGAATACTTCTTATGTAGAATATAATTCTACTGAATCAGAAAGATTATTTATCAGGTAGGTAGATAGGTACAACTCCACAAAGTTGATAGAATCTGTTCCAATTGATTTTCAGCCCTATGAAGCAATTCCTTTTTTTACATATGAAATATCTGAGGTTCCAGAATTCTTGTAAACAAATACTAATACAATTTCCATCCCTATTCAGAAATGGATCCTTTCCTCAGATACACACACTACAAATGACATCAGTAGCAGCTGTGCACATGTAACTAAGGGGAAAGCTTGGCCTTTAGTCAAAATCATTCTCTGGTGCAAAAATTGTTAGTTATGATTATTCAGTTTATACTGTAGATGAGCCATTCAGTTATCTTCCTTTCTACAGTAGCATGTAATAAATTGTAAACCTTCTGTAATTATTTGTTTTGCATTATTTCATTGTATTGCCAAGTCAATTAATGTGTATTTATATTAATCTACAAAAATCAATCATATGTTCTAGGCAAGTCTTGCTAGTCTAAATGTATATGAGACAAACAAAAAATGAAGCCTTGTCGCCCAATAAATACAGTATTGACCTTGCTAATAATAGGTTTCAGGCTTCACAGTGGCTTTGCAAAGCCTCAGGACTTTTCAGGCTTTGTCAGGACTTCTTTTGGCTTGCTGAGAGCTATGTTTCAGATTGTTTAGCTGTAAAAGCAATATTCTAATCACCAGATGGCTATTTCCTAATTTATTTTACTTTTGCTGAGCTTTGTGTAACTGTGTATTATAACCATAATTTTATATAGATAGCACTACCAAGTAATTATTTTGTTTAGAATGAACTATTTATGACCCTAGCATAATGATGTAGTGTAATGGAATAAAAGAATGGGAGTGAAGCAGAGTCCTTAAAGTGGGGAAACAGCACACAGTGTAAAGAGACTGCCAGGATGGGAGGATAATAGAGATAGTACACAGTGATGCTAGAAGTCCCAGTGCTATAGACAACTCATCAGTGGTCAATTACCTATTGATAAAGAAATGTAGCCTTCAGAGCTGGGAAAAAAAATGTTTTTTTAGAAGTAACAAGGAGAACAAAGAACAAATATACAAGACACGAAAGATATTTCATGTATAGTAAACTCAGATATAGTGGGGGCTTTCCAGCAAAAAAAAAAAAATTAATCAAAAAACCAAATAAAAAAAAAAAACACTGAAAACTAGCGAACAAAGTGCAAAAAACTGTGTTAGAAACATGTACCCTCAAATGAGGAGCAAGAAGCTATCAACATCAACATGACACTCCTCAGGGAAGAACATGCTGTGCTCATGACATCTTACGGTCCCCCACACCCAGACTGATGCTGCAGACTACAATATTCAGCGGCAGTAGAAAGGTGAGAATAACCCCGTGGAAAGGGATACAAACTAAGAAATGTCATTATAACAATTATAACTGCGTTATTATTGAGACTTTCCCCTGAAATAGTGTTCTTTTTTTCTTCTCCATTCTTTTTAATTTTTCTTTGTTGTAATTTCAACTACAGAACCAATAAATTCTTGACATTGCATAAAAGGTGGATTTTAGTTTTTCTTTTTGTCAATAGAAAAATTTTGAGCATAACAAGTACACCTTAAGTTTCTTCTGCAGAGAATGCAGCCCCTACATTGAAGTGTAGATCATGCCGTCTGCTCATGCATTTGAGCAGTCTGTGTCTCAGAGAGATTCCCTGCGCAGAACAATTCTTCAACATATTCAAGCATGAATTCTCAACAAGTTTAACTACCAAATTATGGCACTGCATTTTTCAACGTCTTGAATAGGGCCTTTTTTTTTTCTAAGGCATAGGGAGAACATCCATTGTCTAAGACCCTGCTCCCAAAGAGCAAATGGTAGACAACTGTAGAGTTCAATGTCTTTCTCTACTTTTTTTAATGTTTTGCTATAAAATAATGATACATGACAGTGGCTATTAACGTCTCAAGATCATTCTTACCCCTGATTATCTTATTCTGGGCAGACTAAGGCTCAGATGTTAAAAAAATGTTTACCATCTACAACTGCTTTAAATACTCGTCTTTTACCTCTCTCTAGGCAAAAGCAAAATATCCAGCAGCACTCTTACTGAATTAAAATAAGTTCTTAATAAAATAGGCTTATTCATCTAGGTGCTTACAGAGGAACTGAATTAGTCTAAAGAAGAGACTAATCATTATCTTTAATTCTCTATTTTTATTTATATTTTTGATGATTGAATACTAATAAAACACTCTGCCTAATATTCAGTGTAACTTGTGAAAATGTCTTAATCAACTGTAAAAAAAAAAAAAATCAAACAAACAAAATAGTCTCGTGAAAGATTACATTACATATTCTTAAAATCTAGATATTTGGAAGATCATGGGATTTTTTTTCCCCGGTCAACATAGGAAATAGGATTCATTTTTCTGATTTGAGTAGAATATCCCTAGGACTGTTAAATTTTACAGGTGGAGCACAATAACAAGACAACTAGTTAAAAACATTTTCCTAGCCTTTTACTGAGAAGAAATACCTAGAAGACTGTCAGCCTTTATCTACTTTCACCAGTTAATTTATCTTCACTATAATGTGTTTAAATCGAATTAGTTCCTCAAATCTATCGTATCTTGGAAAGGTGATATGTGTCACTCTGTAGTCATACTGAAAACATCAAATTTTTAATTTAAAAAATAGGCTTTTAATAGGACACTTACCTGCCACAGAAAGCTACACGTTAAGCACGTTCTTATTCTTGGAGAAAGATGCCAGTCAGATGTTTTAGTGCTGTAAGAGGGGTGAGATCAGAGTGGAAACAAGGGAAATAAAGATGGTGGAGGTGCTGCAGCACCTGCAGCAAGGAGGGCGCAAGCTCCTACTTGCAGCAGTGGTTGGAAGAGGCTACAGATGCAAGCTTGGGGGAAACTCCCTTCCCAGTTGGGGGAATGGGTTTCAGAAGGAGGAGGCACGTCTTCAGGGCAGCATTCAAAGGGCAAAGCAAACCTACCATGTCTTTTACCCAATGTCTTTACACAGTAGCAGTGAGCAAAACATAATAATAATAATAATGTTTTTCAATCACTCTGTTTTTGTTTTTTTTTATTCTGAGATCTGTAATTATCTTCATTTATAGAATCATATTTTTGAGGTTTGCCAGTTTTTTATTGAGTTATAATTGACAGCAAAACATTTATACTGGAGGTAACATTTTGCATCTACAGCAACCTACATATATGAAGACCATACATGGGTTTCTACCATTCCTAGACCGTAAGCTAAGAAGCATAATCCTACATTTATTTTCTGCTGTACTTTTCAATGAAATAGATACTTGAGTTTTAGCTTTTACAAACCAGCAGTTTATGCAATTTAATGTGGAAGATGTTTGCCACTTCTATGTTTCTCTGGAAGTATCTAGCTTATTCAGAATTTAATTATTGCTGCCAGAATATCTTGAAAGCAAACCCCTCTCCAGTGTCATGAAAATAAGTGCTCTGGCTCTTTGTGATATTTTGACCATTATGAATTAAGGACCTTTACTAGCCATCATTAGAACCTCTTCTGATAAATAAAAATATTAATGGCAATTAAGGCAATTCTCTTTTAAAAAATGTTTATGTATATTGAGAGGTCATAGGATATGACCTAAAACCTTACAACCTGTAATTGGTAGAAAACCTTTCTGGCTGTAATTGGTAGAAAATGTTGGATCAAGTCCAAGCCAGTGAAAGTAAATAGTAGAAATGGAACTGGAACTCATAGAAAACACTAAATATTATCATAATCTATTTCCTATTTGCATTTCTGTCCATCCTCTGCCAGTGTTTTAAGGTGTTTTATAATGAAAGAAAACAACGCATTGAATGTCAAGAACTGAACAAGAACTAAAATTCATTTCTAGGATGAGGAAATTGACATAAAATTGAATAGAACTTTTACCATCAACATTATTCATAAGGGCCATTTGTTGATTAAACTATCTGTTGTACTCTCAGCATGTCATATCACATCAATCACATATGAATTTAAATTAAAAGCCATATTCCAAAAAATAATAATTGCCGAGTTGCCACGTGTACCATCTGAGTGCTAAATTTAAACTTTTGCAGTATTTCAGCAGCTGCATGAACTTATGAATAATTCATTAAGTATATGAAATAGAAGATTAGAATTAACCAACTAGTTGCATATTTATAGCTAATGTTTAGAATAGAAGAAATATAACTAGTCAATTCACCAGATACTTCCTAATCAAAAGCAGTTATTTTATGCAGCTTTTTGGAAGATCTTCTTAGTCCTTGATATATACTTTAAGTAAACAGAGAGAAATTGAGCTAAAATTCAGACTTACAAGAAGAAAAAGAATGAAAAAAAAAAAAAAAAAAAAGAAAGAAAGAGGTGAAAAGGGCTTCTGTTAGATAATGTACAAGTGGCTTGTAGCATAACTCCAGGTACTCTTGTTCTTGAGTTCCTCAACAGGCAACAAGTGATTTTATAAGCTTGCTTAGCTTTGTCATTTTCATGTCTGTTTTATGATTGAAGGGATAATTATATATTTTCTATTGGCAAAAGTAATATTTTATCTTTCTTCTGAGTAGCTAGTATGAAATTCCATATTGCCCGTTTTAAAATTTCCAGAGACAGATTGGTACAGGGCTTGCATGCTTTTTGTGGTTGGTAAACAACAGCAAAAATCTGATAGAAGGAAACTGAAAATTTTCTTTGCAGACATTACACATTATTATTCTAAAATAAACTACCGACACATAAGCAGCTCATTTTATATCTACAGGCCTAGCAGTAATGTGTTACTGAAGCCATGAAAAGGGATGCCTTGTCTCACCTGAGATGTGACGGAAATCACAATATTTTATACACTCATCTTAGAGTCTAACTTAATGAAGTACAGATACGTGGACCAAAGTGTATTTTCTAGCAAGATATTTGATTTCAGACTAGGAGAGAGTAAGAGCCTAGATAGAGGGATGACTGAAGTCCACTTTGGATGTTTTGATCATGGTCTCAACTATATTTGTTAAACAGCAGCAAAAATCACACTGTCTGGAGAAGGGATTTCCTCCTTCAGGAAGCTGCTGGCTTAGGGAGCTGCCAAGATATGTGTCTTTCTCTTCATCACAGGGGCAACGGGACTTTTGAATCCTTTATTGCACACTATGCTAACTTCAGGGCTCTGGGTGTTTCCCCTAAAAATGGGAGCATAAAGGTTTAGATTGTGGAGCTTATGGACATATGTGATTGTAAAGGGATTTTTTTGATAGCTTTCAGGATGGTATTCCCTTTAGTCTGTGAGAACAGGTACCCTAACACATTATGCATATTTGTGACTAAGACTGTAGCATTACTCCTAAAGCGGAAATAGAAATAAGTAACAACATATTCTATGGTGGAAAGGAGAGGGCCTATCACTAAGCAAAGGTATGAGGCCTCCTTTCTTAGAGGGCCTTTTGCATGCTTTCTTTGATTGTCATGCTCTCACATGTAAAGCAGAATGGGAAGGTGTTTGTGATACTGCCTGTAACTTGTGTGGGACTTAATGGGTTAGAACCTTTTTTTTTCATGAACAGAGATGTTTATTGATTCTTAGTAAAATGTCATTTTAAACTAATTATTATTTTCAAATGATTTATAGAAACCATATACCAGGCCTTCTCTTCTGTGTTTTTCTGCTATCCACAAGTAATAGAGAGGTACTCATCCCACCTACTATGAAGAGGTCTGTTCATGCCAAGTAGAATTTAGGAAATTGTGTAATTTAGGATATGATGAAAGAATATGTTTCCTTGCTTCAAAATGACTATCCAAAATAATAATAACAAAGCATTTAATTTTAACAGGGGAGGGGGAAAGGGAGGAGGAAGCCCAAGGAAGATCCCTAGCATTACCTAGCATTAGTATTCTTTAAAACACTTTTTTTAAGCTCCTGTTTGTGTGAAGGAAAACTGTTTCTCTGTTTGCTTACCCGGTGCAGGCAGTGCAGTAGCTAATGTCCTACTTTGATGAGTGCTTTGGGATGCTTTACGTCTGCAAGACTGTACAAAGCCAAATTATATATTTTTTTTTCTTCGTAACAGAACTATGAGTCTGGGGTTTTAGACTTAGTCTACATGTCTCTCATTTCAAAGTCTCAACATCAGAATGAATTTCTGAGGTGCTCATTCTTTTTTTTTGTATTCATTGTCTTTCTGTACTTCCATAATTCCTAAAGACGCCATGAAGGGAGTGAGTGATGGAAGGAGAGGGGAAGATAGATATAGAGAATATTACCAGTATGTTATAAGCAAGATATTATAAGCAAGATAGTAATAAACCCAAATGGTATTACTTCTGTTTAGAGTAATATATCAGTCCTTTACTATAAAATAATTAAGCTGATGCAATACCTCAATAAAGAGAACTATTTTGAAGATATTAAGTTACTCTAGTATTGCTTTTATTTGCTTTGCAACTGCTGATACACAATATACTCGAGTTTTGCAATTGTCAGTGCTTTAAAGCCACCCAAATTAGAAAACTCTCAGTCCAGGCAAAACACTCAGAAGAAATAGGTAAAGGTGAAGATGTAAAATGAGGTAACATTGCAGCGGGTATTTTAATTAAAACCAGTGGGTGAAGATAACAGTTGGTCTAATTAAATGGGAGAAGGGTTGGTCTAGTGCTAAAGTTAATTCATTGAAGTTAACAGGAACAACTTTCTACATAATCATAAATACTCTGTTGGCTTTTTATTTTACTTCAGCTTTTTATTTTACTTTAGCTTTTCCCCACTCTGTTGAGAAGATAGTTGAATAAAACACACTTCAATGCAGGTTTTTAAAATGTGTTACTGTTTCTGACTTAATTTTATGGCATGATTTGTTTTTGTGGTGTTACCAGGCACGTACATAGAGAAAGATATTTGTTTCAGCACCTAAGCCTGTTTTTATAGTAATTAAAAAGAATCTCCCAGCATGATATATTTCTCAGGATCTCAAATAATTAGGACAATTGGTCAAATGGCACATTCCTGATTCCACCAGGGTATATGGCAATTAAGAAAATTCTACTGTAGCAAGGTAATTTCATAGTGACAAAAAGATAATATTACTATGTATAATTATGCTGTAATTATAATGATGTTTAACACTGCAGGATGACTTCTACCTCAGGAACTTAAAATGTTCTTCGGAAGAGTTTTATTTGTATTCAGCCTGTGGTACATCTGCTGCTGTCCCTATTTTACAGATAGGGAAAATAGAGAAAGTTAAGAGATATGCAAAAGACTATGCAGTAAGCCATTGAAAGAGGAAGATGGAAAGAATTGGAAGCAAAATCTTGTCTTCTACTTTCATCCATTACTTTCTGATGCATTCAAAGAGCTAGATTGCAACTTGGTCTGTATGTCTCACATGTGTCCTTGGTGATCTCCTCTCAGGTATACACATACAGGGTGTATACATACAGGTGCTTTAACCCACCTTACTGCTGCTTTGAACAGCTGAATCCAATTTTGCACATCATAATTTAAAGCTGGGCAAAATGGAAGAATTGTGACCTACAGGCTTGTCTAGAAGAGGCAACAGCTTTCAGAACCACTCTATCCATAATGCACAGATACCCAGATGTAAAGACTTTGATTTAAGAAATAATCGTCAATGCAGAGTGAAAAATTTCACTCTTGATAGATGAAAAGTGAATAGGAACAAAGATGTACACATTTTTGTGTTAGAGTTTAAAGATGATGATTTATGTTTTTAAGTTTTAAAAAATAGCAAAAATCACACTGAAAAATGTGCTTCAGACTTTTCAATTAAATAATTTATTTCTATCTCCACTACTTATCTCAGTACCATCAACATGAACATCAACATCTATGTAGCCCCAAATCCCTATGATGTCTTTCAGATACTATGTTTCCATGCAAAACTGCTCATTCCCTCAGGTAATATAATTTCCGTTTCATCTTAATAAACAAATACTACAAAAGTTTGTTTTCCACGTTAATTTGTAATTTTAAAAAATCAAGAATCTATGAATCAAACATAGAAAATTCTGCCCATCATCTAAAGTCTGTTTGACCAGATGCTAGGAAAAGAATCTTCATCAGACTGAAAGAAATTTAATTAGTGTTGCGGTCATCCACAAGATACACTACATGAGTGACATACAGAACAATCGGGATGGAGGGGAATAAACAATTATTCAGTAGTCCACATAGTCCACACTTCAAATATTTTGTAGTTATTAAATCTTGCACTTTAAAAAGGCATAGAAGAAATAAAGAAATTAGAATAAAATTATTATAAAGAAAGGACACATTAAATAAAGACTCAGAAGATGGTGGGGTTTTTTTGCATCACAAAGAAGAAAGGTAAAATGGAAATGTAAACAATATTTTTTCCCTATAATAATAACAACGAAAAAATAGTAGTTGAAAGAAGAAATATTTTTTAAAGTATTTTTCCCACAAAATGTTCAATTTATGCCCACTGTGTCTTATCAAGCATTTAGAAAAAGGATTAATCATTGATACAGAATGCAAAACTATTTGGTGTTAAAAAATCATAATATTGGTGTGGAAATATGTAAAACAAGCTACAGGACATAAGTCAGACTTTCTCTGATTTTGCAGATTTAAGAGGAAACTTTTCTCACAGCTTCTTTATGATTGTCTAATACAGTGAACCTTCCTCTGAAGTGACTGAATGTTTACTGAGATAAGATAAAACAATTGTTCTTGATATTCTATGAATTTTCCATTGAAAATATTAAGGAATGACATTACTATACAACAAATTCGAACTCAAAAAGGAGACATCAGTACTGTGTGTGAGAATACTTAATGGTTTTCAGGATTATATTGAAAAACCCAGTCACCCCACTAATGCATGGGCAATAAAACATTCTCTTGTGAATTAATGTGACTGTGAACTGACATTTTCTAGAAATGGAACATATTTATGACTGAAATATTCTTCAATATCCAAGCCAATATTCAGCAGTAACAAACAAAAGGCACTGATCAAGTGAACAAATGCTTCATCAGAGAGCATATTTATGATTAATAAGCCTTTGTTTCCCCCACAGGTCAGGGAAAATACTTTACATCAATATTATCTACTATTTGTTCCATTTGTTCACATATGTGTTTCCAGAAATAAAAGAGACAGGAAGGTCCTTTGAGAGAGCTGGGAAGTTGAAATTTAAGCCACTTTGTCCTTCTAAGTTTCCTCTCTCTCACCTCTCCTGGATTTATCTGTACATGTATCTAGACAGTTCTAGATGTATCTAGATAGCTCTAGATATATTCCTCATTGGTCCTTCACATTGAAGATACATGTTAGGAGAATGATGCTAGATTGCTGCTACTTTGATACTTTCAAGGAAGTAACAAGGCCTAGAAACTCAAATAAATTCATTTTAGACTGTTCTAAAAACCTGAATTAAAATAAATTTGTTTAAAAAAAAAAGGACCAGAAAAGTAAGTAAATATTGATTTGTCAAGATTATTAGAGTTGGATTAAGATTTGTTAAAGTTTCACTTCTCTGCAAGAAATATCTCAAAACTGTAACATGTCAGAATTCTCCCAAAATGCCTGCTTGGAGGTGGTATGAAAAACAATAAGTTGTATGGAGCCATTGTCAAGCATTGCATGCTTTCTCCTACATATCTGTACAATCTCGGGGAAAAAAAAAAAAATCTGACTTTGTGCTTTTTTACCATATGGAGTCAGAGTAAAAAGTTTAGATCATGTTTTCTCTCATGCAAAGATTCAGGATGTAGTTGTTGGCCACTCTGAACTAGCCTTTTGTCCCTGAAGTAGGTATTTTTGCAAGGTATTTGCAGTTAGTCATGGTGCAGAAAAATACTGTTCCGATGACTTCTTTTACTGTCATCATTTCAAACCTGAGTCCCTTAGTTCAAGTCTCCTGTTTGTTTCCAGCTGAACTGGAAAAACATGCCAGTTTTGTGATGTGAACAAACAAGGACAAGGAAAACCTGTCTAATGTAATTTTACTTGACACCTAAATTATAGTCATGTTTGGACTCAGGAAATAAAGAATGCAGCAGAAATCGAATGGGTCATTTTTCCTTTAGTGCCAGTGGATTCTCTATTGTTATTTTCTGTATACCAAAGATTTTGTTCTTTACCCACTGAACTAATCAAAACTAACTAAAAATTTAGTTTAAAATATTTTTCTCTGGACCTATTTTAAACTTGCAACTATGATATTAGGTTGGAAAATAGTCAATTTTAGCCTATTAGCCCTAATATTATTATGCTAGATTATCAGTGAACCTGCTGTCATTTATTTTTGTATGTTAGATGGAGTGCTCATTCAATTTCTGCTTTGTATAAATAGTCTTCAACACAAAAATGAGTCAATACTTTAATTATATATTCACTTTAAATAAATGGAAATTTTCATTAAATGAAATAAAAATTTGATTTTAAGTTTTATGCAAATTTGACATTTTACTTACTTTTTAGAAGAAATATAATTCTGTATAATTATCAAAATTGTAATAATTAGTGAGTTATCAAAACACGTTACCATTTTAATATGTAGTTACATAGCTAACCTGGCACAGAATACAGACATATAAGTGAAGTGAAAAACACATAAAGAAGCTTTACATTGCTTTCATAACTATTGCATATGGCAAATTGATGTAATTTCTAGAGACAGTAATTTTTTCTTCCGTTCCAAGGACCGTTCACTTTGCCCATCTGACCACTTAAGCTAAGACTGACCGCTGTTAGCACACAGATGGATTAGGGATGTTAGTTGTTGCTACTTATATGACTGAAGAGTAAAGCATTGCTCCAAAGACAGAAGCGTCCCATTTTATCTGCTTCTTCATATCTTTGGATAGCATCATTTCTAGGGTCTTGTCTAACAAAATCTGACTCCCTTATTTTTCTGGTATTGCTCCAAACTCTCCCCGTTTCATCAGTTTTCCCTGTCTGAAAAAGTGCTGACAAAAGGCCCTCGTTCTGGCTGATTGGGAAATAAACAAAAATATGTCATTTCAGCTTTTCTTTCCAATATTAAAATTTTAGGGATTTTGAAGAATATGAAATTTTAAGATTTTTAGCTAAGTCAGTGGCTTTAATTCATCACAGCTTTAATCCATGATAATACTTAAGCATACATCAAGCTTTTAAGCATGTAGAAGTGAGTTCAAATCAGTGGTTTTTTTAGAAAATAAAACTATCTAAGTTAAGTTTCAGGTGAGTTTTTAGAATTTTGCTGTACTTGTATAAACTTATACAAAGTTGAAACTTGTACAAAATATCAAACAATGTTTATTTTATTCTGATTTTTAGGTTTTTGAAACTCTCAGGTATTATAAGGCTATTTTTTTTTTTTTTAACAAATCTAAAATAATCTGTTTCAAAGAAATAGAAATAGGAAAGGAAGCTGGGAAATACTGCTCTGATTATACTTCTTTGTCTTACAGTGTTCCCACAAAGAGGCCTTGATTTAGTGTCCATTACTTATTCTTCAGGCATATTATAGACTTTTTATCAAGGCCAGGGTGATATCACCAGATTGACCAGAGATATGATGAAATTCCTATTTACAAGAAAAATGGTTGTACCTTGTCTACTGAGAAAAAAAGAAATGCCTTGACTGATACATCATTGTCAACCTTTCCTGCCATTGTTTACTCTTCTCTGTTTTCTGTGGAAGTTCTTCAGACTCTCTCAGCCCATAAATCCCTGGTTATTCTGCTGCTTGAAGATACTGGGGCAACAGAGCACGTTCAAAATCTTTTTAAGCATTGCTTGTAGGATTTTTGCTTATAAAACATGGACATGCATGTATTAATGAATGAATGTGTGCAAAATACATTAAGTACGTTGATACCTATTTCAGAGGGTTTTTTTATTTTGTTCAGTTTAATAAACTACAAGCCATATATGCCTTTGGATGCTGAACGTCACCAAGCAGTAATACTAAAAGCCAGACTCCCACTGCAATAATAGTAATCAAGATGTTCAAATAAAGTTTCTGTAACAAGATTTGGGCATTGTTTTCCTGATGTGGACTGGCTGATGAAGAGCACAGGGTAGTAGTGCCTTTTGGAGTGAAACTCTCTTCTGTGGGAATTTTTCACTTCATTTTCTCTTTTTGAATTAGTTAAACCTTTTACTTTCACTGAAATAGAGTGCTTGTGTCACATTCTGCAAGTCCCTTGGCTGTTGGGGTGCCAGACTGTGCCTGTGTGGGGATGAATCAAGTCGGGGTGACACAGATCTTTGTTTGTCTTGTGGAGCCACTGGGACTTATTGCTTTTTGGAATTACAGAACATCTCCCTGAGCTGCTCAGTGTAGGCGAGGAGCATCACTTATCTTTTAGCATGGTGCAGTGTGCCCTGCCAGCATGTCTGACACCTCTGCTAGCCAAGGGAGAGGAAGGACAGCAGAGCGAGATACTGACTTTCCTTCTTCACCCTCTCCGTTCCCTGCTTGAAAACAGAGGGCAGCGTGGAGGCTTTGGGACAAAGAAATGCAGTTGTCTCCATACCCAGTGCCGCTCCACTTTCTCCTGTGTTACCTGTTGTAATCCATTTGGTTTTCCTTGTCCAGAGAACCACCACACCGTGTGACTGCCCAGCATGCTGTCTCAGGGGAATTTAATTTTGAAAACCCAGTGTTGACAGAGACATCCTGATGCTGTGTCATTGCATGGCTCTAGTTTTCTAGCCCGTTTTCGTGGTTTCACAACTGAGAGAATGTGATATAAGCTTACTTCTGTTGCTAGAGAATTATATTTTCAAACTGAAACACAGGTGCTTTCTGATGTTTCTTTGGTTTCTGCCAAACAAATAGGTTTGTTCACATTAATGGTTAGCTACTGGCCATGTAATTGTCGAAACAGATTTCCATACAGTAGTTATAATACTCACACAAAACAGAGTTTGAAATTACTGAAGTGGCTTGCTGAAATGTTTAAGCTAAGGCGTTGGAGCTACCTGAGAAAACTTTTAAGTATGTGCTTGCATTTCTATTTTAGGCTGTTATATTTTTAATGATATATTTATGGCTTTAAGTGAATAATATTTTATATACAGGAGAAATAGTTAATTTGCTTAGATGACTCATACATGAAACCTAATTTCATTGATTTTTTTTCCTCCTGCCTCCATTTCCTGGGAAGTGCAATTCTCTTGTTAAAAAAATTCTGATACAGATATGACATCTTACTGATGCCCGCTACACAATTCACACTTTGTTACTTTTTAAATCACTGTTAACAGAAGCACATGGAAAATATTAAGATACAGCAACATAAATACTTTGCATTGACCTCTTTAAAGGAACAAAATCAGTTTAATTCTGGAAAAAAAAAAAGTGTACAAAAATGTGTTTCTACTAAGTTATTTATGACTCTCTTGTAAGTGTTAGATCAGGTTAAGATTCCCTTTGCACAGCTATATAGAGAAAACATTGTATAAACTATTTTTCAAGTAAAGAGGCAAAATTCCTTGATCCTACTGTGTTCGATCTTTGGTCTTCATATTGATTTTCCCATAGATTTATTTCACATGAGAAACCAAGGAAACTGAAATGGATAAAGCCTGGGGCCAGACTGAGAGAGAGTGTGCGAGGACTCTTTTTGAAAGAGAATTTCTGAGAGCGGCAGTCACTGGGAGTGTGGCTCTGTGCAAGCCACTATACGTACAGGCTGCAGTAAGGGATCGCTGGAGATAAGTTCAATAGAAACAATTTTGCTGGGCAATATCTAAGTAATCTGGTTTTGATGTCTTATTATTTAAATGTTCTGTCAGAATATGGAGCATTTTCTGGGAGACCATAGCATTTGAGAATGGCTCTGTTGGTCAGACTTACAGCTGAACCAGGCCAGTGGAGGAAAAACATTTCTGAGGACATCCCCTTCCAGCTGGACCGTGTTACGTGGTTCGTTCATGTCAGCTGGCTAGTGTGCATGACATTTGAGAAAGACTGGAAAGTTTGAAGTAATTTGAGACTGTTAAATACAGTAAAAAGATTATAATGTATTATAATATGTATATACTACAGGCAATAAAATCTTTTGCAGTTTTTCTGTTACATGACACTTGTCCCCATCCTTTTCTTAATCATTTGATAGATTCCATAACAACAGCTTATATTTTAAAAGCCTCTCTGTTTTTCAGTCTTAAACTTACACCCTTGTATACATAGTTTTTGGAGACAATGTCCAAAAGCATTACACAAAGGATGTATTATTTAATAGATCAAAGATCAAAATATTCATGATTCAATATGCCATAGGTCACTACATTTTGAAATGACTGCATATTTCCTAAATTACGCCCAGTTCTTAGATATATTTTAGAAACTGACAACACTTCAGCTAGTTTGGGAAAGCAGAAAGACTTCAGAAATGTTTTGAATCATGAGCTATGGAATTTAGATGATATATATTTCTTTTGCTATGTCCTTGGAGAGAAACTAGATTTTCAGCTTCTATATCAATGTTTAGTATTATTTTTACATTTAATATGGTCCACAAGGAGTTCTTCTGCAAAACTTATGGGCCATAGTTTTTGTTTATATTGTAGTTCTTGGTGACATTTTGATAAGTCCATAATGAGTCAGAATTTTTTTTTAATGCACTATGTCTTTTCTCCTTTCAAAGGGATAAATATCAGTGTCTGGTTGCTCTGATGTGATGTAGTTTAAAAATCAATAGTCATAATATTGGTGTGAGTTGCAGTCCCTTCCCTCCCTTTGCCAATACAGAATATCATGAGGTGGATATTTTTGTTGTGGTTGGTTGGTTGTTCAGTATGGGCTACTAGTCATTAATTTGATGCTTCAGGGCCTGACAGTAAAAGATTTTTAGGTCAGTTTTGGACTAGTGTTTTAAGACAGATTATGACTTTTATTATCATGAAGTGACTCATATGACTCATAACTGGTCCTCTTTTTTCTGCCTTTTTTTTTTTTTTTTTTTTTTTTTTGCTATGTACTATATTTTTTTCAAAACTGCATGGACTATTGGAAGATCCTGAAGCACACAGAAAAGGAAAAGTTTAATGTAAGGGTTTTTTTCTATACATAAGAAAAGTATATCTTTTTCAACATGCACCAAGAAGGTATTCCATCTTTCACTCAGTGTAAATCCCACCATTAATAGCCATTTGATATTTTCACCTGCCTTGCATATCCTGAAGGATTAACATGAGATACATTAAAAAAATCAGTAAGTAAATAATCTAAGGATATTTCCTGAAAAATATGCTTATAAAACATCTCTAAATTTTGCTGATTTATACTCTTAGGAATATTGTCAGTACAATGTCATTATACTCAGGTCTGTACAAAGATAGCATGGTTTCGGTTTTAGCAGATAGTAACTGACTGATTGATGCAGCAATTGCTGTTTTCCATTAGAAACTGATTAGAGATATGGACAATATTAGTTTTCATTATGTCCAGGAGATGTATTAACTCAAGATTGCCAAAGGCAGGTGATCCTATACTTCCTCTGCCTCTTGGGACTAGCGATGAATTTGCAGTTGTTCATCAAACATGCAAAAGCACAATGCTGTGTGTCTAAAAGTGATTTTCATTGTAGGCTATTACCAGTTCCACAGGGGAGTTTAATTAATGGACTGCGTAAGCATTGCTGCTTTTTTCCAGTGCATATGCAAGAGATTGTTTTAAATCACTGCTGGTCTTTAGCTAGGAGCAAAATCCAGCCAGCAGAGCATGGTGTAGAGATGGCAGTATCTCTCTGGAAGCAGTCTAGTTTTGAGGGGTTATGTTCAGTATTGTGTGGATGCACCTGGCCTGCTTCCCAGTTCAGGGCAGTTCAAGGAGAGCTAGCCAAAGGGATCTGCATCTCATTTCCAGCATTCAGGATTAGCTTACATAAAGCCAGCTCTGTTCTTTACATGTTTGATGCAGCTTACCTTTGTTCACTAAGATCTTAAATGGCACTGAGTTGCAGCAGATCTCCCTTCCAGAGCTTAGACTCTTCTCAGAAGATGCTGGTTTACAGTTTTTTGGGGTTTTTTTCTTTAATTTTGTATTTCACAGACTGTTATCTATGGTTCAACTTAGCAAGAATGAAAAACACATAGGAGCAACAGCTCCTTGAAACAGCTCTATATAACATCATATAGTATCTGAATGTGTTCATGATATTATTTCTTAATGTTGAAATATTATATATGACTATTAAAGAATTTATTTTATTTAAAAACTAATCAATACTTTCAATATTTCCTATCTCTTTGCAGATCAGTCTTTCCAACAGTTGCTAAATGTTTATGAGGGAAAGTTCTCATTATTCCTCATCATAAATCCTCTTGCACATCTTTCTGTGCACAATGGTTGTGAACATATTATTTTGAAAAATTTACTTTTTCAACATTCTTTGAAAATGCATTTTACTATTTTTAAGCACATTTAAAAGTCAAATAATAATATTAGAGAAATATCAGAATTCTATTTTCATATAAATGGTATCTAGCTGATATGATGTGCTTCTTTTTAAGTCTAATAAAAGTAACTCTGAAACACTGTGAAGTAATAAAAATTGTAACATAGCTTTCCAATGAGTATTTTATACCACTCAGGGGTATTAATGCTTTTGTTGTTGCAAGCATTCAGACTAATTAACTAACTCAGTAGTATTCCTCTGCAACATGAACAAACAAAGTAAATTGGTGAAGAAAATCTAATTAACATGTTAAATATGCAAATTTTTTATGTGTAATAAATGGTATTAAGACCATTAATTTTATTCTTTGCTACAGGTAAAATTATGTCCCTGAGTCTCATAGCTTAGTCACATTTTTCTTCTATTGGTACACATCAAGGATGTCTATGTTCTTTTGACAATCCAAACCAGATTTTATATCAAATTTATATTAGTTGTGACCTTTTCCTGGACGAGGTTGTGTAAGATTTCATCTCACATAAGACAAAAATGCATTTTAAGTATATAAAGCTGTTTGCAGTATTAAAATTTTGGTAGGTGATATTTATACAAATTTATATGTTTATCAACACAAGTATATACATATAGTATGTGTGTACTTATATACACAAATATACGTATATTTGCATATATACATAAGTCTATCTATGTGTATAAAGATACATAAGCAGCTATGTATGTGATATATAATAATATTCTTATTACACCTTACTTACCTGTCTGAGGGAAAAAAAATATACAAGAGCACTTAAAGATGCAGTAAGATTTTACTTGAAATTACTTTGAGGAAATCTTGATAATTTTCATTATAGCTGTTGTATCAGTCATTGTCATCACACAACAGTGTGAAAATTTTTCCTATCCATCATACTCAAGGCTGATGTTCTTTAATCTTGTCATGCTTAGGCAATGTAGGTTGGCAAGACCCTGTATGATGAAGACTCCACACAAAAAAAAAACCACTGAAAGAGCAAAAGAGTGCACCTAGAGTATGTCTGTGGATCACAGTGTCAAAGACTCTGCATCCTCTTCTATAGTGAAGTGAACCCATCTTATAGCATGCTATAGAAAGATTGCTATGGATAAGGCTTCTAGCTGAGTGTCAGAGATGATTAATGAGATAGATAAGAGAACATCCTTGTTTTGACATTAAGGGGCAGATAGAGGAGAATGAAAGAGTGAAGGAAAGCAAAGCATTTATATCTGAAAAAGTAATGAAGGTCAGCAAAGCTCTGGTCTCAAATTAGAGTTATCTGTTGGTCTGTTTGTGGTTGGAGTTTGACCCCTTCTATCTGATAAGAGACTTTTAAGGGAAGATGGTAAAAAAAATGTCCCCTATAGAGGAACAAAAAGGATGAGAAGCTTTGATGGAAAGAAACATGTCAAGATGAAAGAAGAAATAAGTACTGCTGAAGATGATAGTTTTGTAATATACATAGTGCCTTCTGTCAGCATAGGGAAGTTCATGACCCACTCCTTCAGCCTCTTGGAGGGAATGGAACAAAGAACATGGTCAATGTAAATGTAAAAGTAATGAAGCAGCTTCCTGTAAATATAGATATACTGTTCATACTGTATAAGAAAAAGATCATTCCCCTTTCACTGAAGTTATTCAAAGGAGTACTTTCATTGTAAGCAGACAATTTGTAGGAAGAAAATTATTTTGTTAGATCCATGAGCGTTTCGTAATCAGAACCAAAGAGTAATTTGCCATCCGGGTAAAATATATCAGAGCTCATGAGAAACTTGAATGGCAGACTAAATTAGCTGAAGTCTCTTGTTTTGGGAGTGTACTGCAAGAAAGATATGTATTAAACAATAAAATTAGTCCTTGCGATCCTGGAATATTTGTACTACAATGAGAGGGGAACTTACATTTTAAAAATGTTAGAAAAACTTGCTTCTCTAAAATATTTTTATTTTGTGGAGTGAGAGGAGCATGCATAGTGTTACCTGCATGTATATGAACTTTAGAGCATGCTGGCTGCCCCGGCTTTATTAATTTTGAATAATTTGCTAATTATAAGAATGTATTTATTATTAAATTACTACAGATAGTTTAATAATTATTGCTAAATATTATTTTCATAGTTTGGTATAATTTAGTAATTTTAAATAATTTCATGGTATATAAATTCATCTAGCATTAGGAAGGTCGGCTATTCCTTTAAATAATGTTTATCCTCCTGCTTTGAATTTTATCTGAATGTAAGAAGATATTAATGTTGTATGTATTAAAGGATCCAAGAAAATATTAAAAGGAGTCTAAAACAATATGTTTTCATTTATGAAAATGAGGAAAAATACATAGAGCAAGAAATTAGTTTATTGGAAAACACAAAATGAAACACTACATGAGTTTGTTAAAACCTGCATTTATCTGTAGTATATTTCAGTTGAGAACTTCAGCTGGGAATGTGCAATACTGTCAAAACATCTTAAAATTAAGATTCTCCCAGGGTAGTTTCTTTTTAACATATTACATATAGCTTTCAATAATGTAATTGCATCATATTTTTTTAGCAAGATGGCTTTTTAAGCATCTTTGAGCATAAGTTACTTTCTATCCATCAAACAGCAATGTTATATAAGTTTACTGCAGCAGCTAAGTGGCTCATATGAAAAACAAGCAAAAGGTTAGTACGTTTTAAAATAACATTCTCCAAACTAGAGATGTCATTTCCAAGAGATAAACTATAAATGTACTGTTTTCACATTTATGATGATACAGCCTAAATAGTTTTCTCCCTCCTCCCTTTTAAGTCTCTGTTATCTACTTATTTATCTATGTGTGGGATCAGTGCAAACTAGTTTCATTTTTCATATGGATCAGTATGAAAATGGTGTCTGTTAAAGCCAAAGATAACAGAAAAGTAGATATATTGTCCAGGAGAAATGAAATAAAACAGTGCTACTGGTACTTGCTCCTACTTGCTTTAATCCATCACAAGAACAGGATAGTTAAAATAAAGATTTCTTCAGCCTGTCACTCTCCCACTCCCACTCCTCCCCCTTCCCCCCCAAAAAAATCAAGGAGGAAATAGATATTTTTGCCTGAAACATAAAAGACATTAAAATAGATATTTTCTCTTATCCATGTTTGGAAAAGGAAGATATGTGGGAGCTCAAATAGATCTATACTTAAGCTGAAAGATTTAGTGGTTAAAAAGAAAAAGTAATTTACATATTTTATCCTGCACAGTAAGTTGTAATATTTTTGTCAGGTTGTCCAAGATTGCCCAAAGGTCTTTAACCAATGTGTGGCACTAGATAGAATTATTTGAATATGAAGAAAGAGAATGTAATACAGAATGAAGACTAAGTCTGTAGTGTTCATTACGTTAATGTAGAATCTTGTTTTAGAAATTGGATGACTAGTACATGGATTACAAAATTAATATCACATGTTCTTTCATGTGTCAGAGAGAAACCACACCTATTTATAATCACCTTTCTCAAGACATTGCTGTATTCTCATACTCTTTGTAATGGAATCATTCCCCAACTCTTAGAACCGTGGAAATAGCCTCAGTTTTGCCTTTATTTTTAAAAACTTCCCAGTTTCTTAATTTTTCCATAGATCTTTTTGCTGTTAAGGAAAGACAATTTCTTCAAACTTTTATTCTAAGAGTCCAATTTGATAAAACACAAATTCACTAGACTCAAAAGATAATTTTAGAGAAGGTAAAACAAGAAGTGAACCGTTGCTTTACAATAGTGAGAGTATTGAAGTCTTGAAAACGGATTAGTGTTACGAAGTCTTGAAAACTGGATAAGAGTAGGCCTCTTGAGGGGTCGGTACAAGAGGCCATGTCACAAAATATACTTTATCTGTTACTTTTACAATAGCCTGGGTATAATGAAATAAATTCATGCAATAACAAAATGGTTAGCATTTTTTTTTTAATTTTAATAATTTCCAGTTCGTTGATTTTGTAATGTACAACATAATTCACTAATAACAGAGAAAGTTAAAAAAGAAAAACTCTGGTGGATAGGGAATTTTTTTTCCTCATTCAAAAAGTGGTCCATTACTCATAGATCTTTTTAAAGCCACATGCAATGTATGTTGTGTTTACTGCTTGGGAATAACAGTGCCATATCAAAACACTATAGGTGGAGAATTTCTCTTTAGTCAGCAGTTTGATAAGAGATGTTAATACCTAGATTAGTATTGCTTTGACAATATAGTTGGAAATTTAGCTTTTAATCTTCTTTTGCTTCACTGATTTAACTCTTTGGTGATGCTTAATTTGAAGTCAATAAGCACACAAGAATGCCTCCTATCATGTTAATAGTGCATTTGATTCTGAAGCTCTGCTTGGATGAGCCAGGACATAACATTTTGGTTTCAGGAAGACACTCATCCATTGAGAAAAACTGAGAGGGAAAGCAGATAGGCAGACAGTAGAATGCAAGTTCTACATATTGAGATTTTCCTTTCCATAGTGAATTCAAGTGTATTCCCTTTATTTCCACCACTCCGTTAAGAAATAGAAAGAGGGCTCATTGGTCACAGCTTCTTATGGGGAGAGGTGAAGATCGAGAAGCATCTGGAGGCAGTTCATGGAAGAGTGGAGTGACAGACATGAAATGTCAGACGTTTAGCTACTGGAACTGGGTGTGAAATTGTTCTGACATCTTGACACTTTCCACAGTGAAGCAGAAGACTCACTAAATATACTAATTAGGGGAACAGATGTTGTCAATATACCTGTGTTAACCTGGATTATTCTCTTGACCGCTGAAAACTGATTCTTCACTTCCTAGTTCCCCAGCATGTTTTAATTTTATTGAAAGAGAAAAGTGACATAATATTTAGTTAATTAAAAAATATAGATAATTTGAAGTAGAAAATAGGGGGAGAATCGTACCCGTTGCAAGTTACTTTAGTTTTTTAAATAAAATAATATTTGACTATTACATTATGTCATATTATACAACTCTGATGTGATATCCTTTTCCAATGTACATGATTACATCCTGGAATAATATAAAAACAACAATAATAAGTAACATATCTAAATATATTGGTGAACAAGGTTTGAAAATAACATTTTCAACCTCAGGCTGAAAATAACCTTTGAACCAAAAAAACCTTTCCAATCCACATTTGGTTCTCTGTCTCTGCAGAGCACAAGCGTGGACAGTATTTCTACATTTATGATCATCAGGTTGGTTGAAGGATTTAGAAAGCTAGAGGATAAACAGACCCACAGGAGAGGTCAATAAACCTTGTGCAAATGTCATTGTGAAAGGGCATTGTCTATTCAGCTTTTTCTTTTTTTAAAAAATAAATGAATGAACTAGTAACTTTATGTCATCGTATAAAATAACCTTTTATGGAGAAAAGTAATAGAGAAAAAATGTAAGGGAGAAAGGTATAGAAAGAGTCAGTGCCTATAAGCTGGCCCCAAATTAAAACAATAAGCAAGTGGTGAGTGTATCTATCTACTCAAGAAAACTACCTACTTTAAGAGATAAATAATTTGTTGAAATGTGATGTCCTGTAGTATATGAGATTTGATGAGCTATGCAAAGTTCTTTCTTGACCTAATTTCCATTAATGTGTGATGCTGCTTTGTAGGGGGGAACAGATTGGCACACTTCATAATCTCAACTGGCTGCATTTAGAATGAAAGATATATTTAAAGTTTTTGGTTTTGTAACTCACTAGAGAGAACAAAAAATGTCTAATTGTACTCACACATTTTTAAATTGGAAGAAATTCCACTTACTTGCTTCAAGTTGCTCTTCATTCATTCCAAACAATGTACTTTGAACCTGGTTACATGTGACCAATTTCCTTTTCCAGCACTTCCAGACACTTGTGGCAGACTATTTAGCATCATTAGCTGCATCTGCATGTACCCTCTGAGATTTCTATCCAAGACGCACACTTGCACTTCCTTTCCATAGAAACCGTGGTTTAGCTGAGAGGTAGAGGAGCTTGTGGACTCACGGGCTTACTCTGATATGGAAACAGAACATGTCTGACAACTTCCAAATCCTGTAGCTCTGATGTAATCTCCGTACCTCTTGTAGTCTTCGTAAAAAAGTAAAACTATCTCATGCTTTCATTGAAAGGATAAATGGATCACAAATATGTTACGAAAATAGTAGAGGTGAGATGCATTCGCTAAACTTTCTTTCCTTTGTATTTATCAATTATTTTTTATTTATTTTTATGAGTAGATCAACATTCAAAAAAGTTATATTTTCCTACTAGAATAATGATCTAAGTTTCCCATACTGACTATAAGGATACTATAGGAAAGAAAGACTATCTAACATCCATTTTAGTTAATGTCAATGGTTTGTTACTGGAGTGAGATATTTCACAAGAGAAGGAGAAAGAGGGCATGATCTGATAATGCTCTTTCCTTCTTTGGTTCTCTTCACATGTTAGAGGAGAGTGATGAATAAGGCAGACGATTATAGCCTCAAGTAATATGTGTGCATATTGCTTATATTATACTGACTCAGCTCTCTGAATCCTCTACAAGCATTCTGGAGAGATTTTCATTCAAGTTAGGCACGTACTTCACATCTATAGGTTTCAAGCTGAGAACTGTGAAATCTTGGTTAGGATAGTTGTGACAAGAAGCCATACCTTCAAATATATTCAGGGTCATGCTCTTTAAAAATGTGTGAAGGGAAACTGCAGCAAAACATTATGAAAAGCTGTAAGAAAATGTGAACTTTAAAATTTAACTGGTTAATAATGCCTTCTCTTCTTTCTCATGTTTCAGAAAATATGTCTGTGTTCTTACACCATCTTTCCCTTTTGCTATGTATAGTAGAAGTATTTTAAAGCTTTGAAATAAAGACATGGTCTACTGAATTCTGTGATACTATGAGGTACTAATTTTTTCACTTAAATAAAAACTTATCCATTCTCAGGCTTGTGGATGCATATAATTGAATCAATTATTAAATGCCAACAGGTTCTTGGATGCCTTCAATTAAATTTTGTGCATAAAAAAATAGTTTTTTTTCTGCCCAGTACTTCCATCTGCTCTTAACATAATGTGAGAAATCTTCTTATATGTGTCTGTACAAATCAGGAGTGACTCCAATGGTCTTAATGTGTGTGTACAGGAGAAATATCAGAATG
>WHYT01017186.1:127945-159667 GCA_009806455.1 Tetrax tetrax | reverse complement strand
GATGCCAACAAGGTCGTAGCCCTGCTCGTGTGCACGCATCTCCAGTTCCTCCTGTTTATTCCCCATGCTGCGTGCGTTGGTATAGAGACACTTTAGCAGGGCTCCCGACAAAACCGACTTGCTGGCATGGTCTACTGAATTCTGTGATACTATGAGGTACTAATTTTTTCACTTAAATAAAAACTTATCCATTCTCAGGCTTGTGGATGCATATAATTGAATCAATTATTAAATGCCAACAGGTTCTTGGATGCCTTCAATTAAATTTTGTGCATAAAAAAATAGTTTTTTTCTGCCCAGTACTTCCATCTGCTCTTAACATAATGTGAGAAATCTTCTTATATGTGTCTGTACAAATCAGGAGTGACTCCAATGGTCTTAATGTGTGTGTACAGGAGAAATATCAGAATGAAACTAGAATGAGGAGTTAAAACTTTTTCATGAACTTGACTTAATCAATAATGAATTTGCACTAGTTTTGGAAATGTTAAAGTCAGGAAATGGAATCAGACTTTAATATATTTCAGAAGACGCATGTGGGTTAGTCACAGGGTCCAGAAATCAAAGTAATGTACACCTGGGAGCTCTGCTACCACATGAGCTCATCTAAGTGTGGGATGCAAATAGAATGAACCTGGTGAATAACTTCTCAGTGTGCAGGCTCCAACCCTGGAGCCTTTTCTTCACCAAAGGCCCAAACGCTTTTCTTCAGCTCGAATTTTTATAAAAGCAGGTTCTGTATGCGATAAGCAGAGTAGGACTGGGCGCTGATTCAAAATGAGTTTGATAAAGGCCAGGAGCCATTCCATTTCAGCCTCTTGAAAATGACTCAACATTTTGTTCATAGGCATTGGATTTAATGATCTTGATAGCTACTGACACATCAGTCTTTTCAGAACCCTTTCTGTCTGTATAATTAAATTGATGGTTGGCACCGGGGAATCTGGTGCTCTGTCAGGTAGTATATGTTTTTCCTAGCCTGAACTAGAAAGTCTGTGCAGGCAGCAAGGTATTATTCTGCTTCGCTGGATCTGGAGGAAAAGAAAGAGAGAGTGATAAGTCGGCTTTTTGTACTCAGGTCAATTCAATTTTCCATTCACTAGGCTATTGTTATTAAGGGTTTCGGTCTGAGGACTGTTTTCTGTGAAGTACTTTGTTTACAATTTGTTTCAAACCACACACTAGGTTTCTATGTAAATTCAGTTCAAGGTGGAAGGATACTGTTTTCTTGTGTAGCGAAATCCCCTCCATTTTCCTCTCTTTGTAGCTGTTGGCAGGTCTAATTTGTCAACTGTGTGACCATACACCTTTTACAGTCCAACTGCAGTGTAGATTTATAACAGGGTTGGCACATTAGAAGACATATGGACTTTTCCTCCTAGAATACTCTTTCTCCATTTTGTCAGTTTTCTTTAATCATTATTTCTCCATTTCCATGCATACATATATATAGATATATAATCAGGAAATTATTTTTTACAAATGTAGTGGCTGCACAGATAGACATTAATAATAAAATACTTCCAAATATCTCCAAAATAGAGAAAAACAAAACTGAGTTATGATAAGGCAGCTTCTTTTTTTTTTTTTTTTTTTTTTTTTTTTTTTTTTTATTTTTTTAAGGAAAGTTTCACTGAGAAGGAAGAATGTTGTTAACACTGATAGGTCAGAATATATGTTTTTTTTTTCTGATTTCTACAAAGTCTGAGTGAAACTACTTTGCAAAGAGATAGACTAGTAGAGCTGGTAGAAAATAAAAGCACTACATTTTTAAGCATTATTTGCTGCCAGAAAGTTTAAAATATTGAAGAGAGAAAAACTGATCTATGTTTTGGGAAAATAAACTTCATAGTTGCTCTCCAGATTTATAGTCAGGTCCTCTCAGGATGGCTATTGATGCATGTAAATTAAGTCACTAAATATGTATATGATGTTAATAAGCAACAGTTGCAATTAAACATTACATAGATATTTGTGAGAACAAATTTTACATCCATAAAACTCAGTTTGTAGGCTGCTTTTAAGAATTTACCATATAATATTTTTCTCCTTTGCATATTAAAAATGCATATAGGAAATGCTCACGGGTCATCTGGGACAGCAGTAAAACTTATCTGTACTCCAAAGCAGAAGAATTTCTAAACCAATCTCTGTTATGATGCACACATGTACCATCTACAGTGCCTGTCTGCTCACAAATTCATCTTCTTTGGAACAACTGGCATATACTGTCTTTCTCTGCCATTGCTGTGTGCAGTTTTCTGTTAGAAAGGCTCTGGTGGGACCTTCCAAACTACAGTAGATCTCAAAAATGACACCAGGCATAGTAGCAGTCCAGAAGTGAGACTTTGTTAAGGACACTTAGTAATACCTAGGTAAATACACAAACTCACTATGTAGCTCTCTTGCAAAGATACTGTAGAGAATGACATACCTTGGCTAAAAATGCACACCCACTTGAGCATTTCTGAGTAAGTATTGCTAAAAAAAAAATATGCTAGAACTGAAAGTATGTAGTATTCTGCAGGGGAAAAGATAAAAACTCTTCTCTATAAGAATTACTTAAGTGAGATGCATTGGAAATTGTGCCTCCTAGAAATGATAAAACATTGTGATTGCTCTTACTCCTATTTCTTATATATTTTATTTCTAGATTAAAAAAAAAAAATATTTCAGATAGAAACTCTTATGTCAAACAAGTAATTGTTTCTGCTTTTCTGGAGTTAACTTGGTCTGAACCACTACATCTAGACAGTTGTTCAACAACCACTGCTGTTGCAGTCTTCACACTAAGAATTGGCTCTGGTGTGATAAAACAAAAAACCCACACATTCTCTGCTCAATGCTCTCCTATATTTTTTTTTTCTTTACAGCAGTCTGAATCTCTTCTTGGCTTTCATTAAGGTCCTTCTTAAGATAAATAAATATAAACAATACCTCTTGCTTTGCAACTGCTATATAATACCTTTGTAGGCACCAAGAACTCACATGTATGGAAAGGTCTGCAAAAATACATGTCAAATATTTCATAAGCAAGATTATTTTTTTAAACATTTTGTAAGGATGTGGAATTTTATTGATCTTAAATATAGTCTGAAGACCCTACTTTGAAAGTAAAAAAAAAGATTACTGGAGTATCCTCGTTGTAGCATAACATGCTGTAAAACAGAAAAAGTTCAAAGCAGGCAGTTCAGAGTATCTGCTCAAGACAAATACAGTTAAAACATTAGAGATCTCAAGAGATATGCAAAAACAACTGCCTGCTTTAATTGCTACAGTAGTATGCGATTTTATTTAAAAGGATTCGTGATTTGAGTGCTACGATTATATTATATGCAATTGTTTCAATAATAGAAGTCTAAAATGTACTCAATATTCAGCTGGTTTTATTATCTCCTTTGCCCTTTTGAATTAATTCACAGTAAAAACAGCTTCACTTTTAAACTCTTTGTGTTGCATATGCAGGCACTTATATTTTCTTAGATCCAAGTTCTGCTTATAATTTCTGAATATTTAGATGTTTCATTGTCAAGTTATCCTGTGACAAATATCCCGTATCCCATTATTCTTCCCACGATAAAGGGAGTAATAAATGGTGGAAAACATCTAATCAGCATGTGAAAGCCATTTGAGGAGGGTGAATAAGGGGAAAAATTAGTTTATATGGTTACTAATAATGAACAAGAGAGCTATCCAGAATAGGAAGAGACTGCTGTTCCTATCTGATTTGATCTAATAAGAACTTTGGAGACCTGGAGACCCTGGACAGCCTCTGACGAAGAGAAGGAGACTGTATTCTCCTTTCCTGAAGTTTCAATGGATCCTCACGTTTTTACTTGTCCATAGTAGAGAGACAGGAACTGAAGGGCACACTAATTTTTTATTAGTTGAAATCTTTGTTCAGCTCCCTTGGAGGCTCTCACCCTCCTCAGATCATTGCCCTCCTCCCTAGCACAGGACCTTTTAGTATGGGTCTGACTCACATTTATAAGGCAGTCCAATGTTTTATTCCTGTTAGGAACAATTTGATGTTATTATGTTTCTGTAATCTGAGATTCAATGCATTGGCTTCTCATTGGATGGATCTAACAATTCAATGTGAATAAGCAGAAACTAAAAAGGCAAATAGGGATAATTATTAAAAGAGAATACATGCTATCTACTTACTAACCAGAAGCAGAAATGTAAACATTGATGTTAAAACTAAAAATGTATATCTAGCCCTTAATAGCCTTACTAGTAATTTTTTCCATAGATTACCCGCCATCTTACTGAGTGTGTGTATGTGTATGTGTATATATAAGTATATGCATAAATAAAATGTATCTATCTATACTTAGCCTTTTACAACTACATGAAGTAATCTAATGATCCCAATGTTCTTCAAAGTTACTCTAGACAGGTTGTAATCAGAACCACTGCTGCATTTACTGGACCTACCTGTGATTGTAATTAGCATGGCCCTTTCTCATAAAAGGTTTTAATTTTACAACATTTCTCTCCTCCATTCTGGATAGTTTTCCAGGTACAGAACAGCTCAGGAGCTATGAAAGAGTTGCCAGAACAGATGTTGTTCTGTTTTGGCTTTTTAAAAGCAAGTGATGATTTTTTGTTTGTTTTGGATGACTCTGTTGAAAGTGAGAAAGTTAGGTTATGGAAATAGTGGAACAACAGTAACATAAAATTTAACATGTAAGGTGAGGTGCAATGTAGTTATGTAGTTATTAGTATTTTTTTATTTCCTGGGACAGTGTGATTTTGAAGAAAAACAGAATTTTTAATTGCTACCTGGATGTTTTGAAAAGACAATCTTCTGTCATGAGCCTGGACTTTTTTTTTTCCCAAATAAAAACCGTGAAAGAAAATTGTGAGTCCTCTGTTCTGGAAGGCCATCTGTCTTTTATATTAAGAAGTGTTAGGTAAGATTGGTGTGTCTTACTGAGCTTATTCATCTTCATTCTTCTTTGGAACACATGATCTAGTGAAATGTCAGAAGATTAGAAAAGTTATATTGAGGAAGAATTAAAAACAATTTTGTGTTGATTGAGGTCAAAAGGTTAATGAATTATTTAAATTATTTGTGTGCCAGTAGAACCTTTCTGTTTTAAAAGATTTAAAAACAAATATAATCTTCCAAGGCTGTAATAGCAAACACATCTTAATCGCAGAGAAGATGAGCATAAATGGTATGAAAGCTGAATCTGGTAGAAGTGAAGCTGCCCCAGCTCCATGCACCCAGGTCCAGCCACTCCCAAGGATAAGCACGTACATGAATGCATGTGTACACCCAGTAACTGGCCCTAGATGTAGCATCAGACTCACTCTACCCAGTAGTCGGCCCTGGGTCTCCTTTACCCAAGTTGCCTCACACACACATGCACAAAATCTCCCTCTGGTCTCTCCAGCTGCTGCCACTTAAACACCCTCATACCCACATGCACACAGATAGAGAGCCCCTCACACAGAAAAATAGCCAGAAATTGAGTTTAGTGAGAAGATACTACAGATCAGACAAAGGGCATGGCCAGACAAGCACAGTGACCAGTCCCTGTTTACATGTTATCAGCTCCTTTTAGCACCTTAACCCTCTGTTTTACTCCACCACAGGGTTCCCAAACCACCTTAAATCCCAAAGGTGCCTCAGAGCCTTTCCCTGGCCTGACAGCAATGTTCATCCCAGCCATGAGGCTGGTTACCTCCTGTGACATCCTTGGGAGAGGTCACTGCAGGGTTCCCCCGTGCCAGTGTGCCTCTGTCCTATCACATAATCCAAGGAAAGGATTTGATCTTCTCATCAGACAGAAATGTATTTATTTTCTTTGTTTAACCATGTTGAATACAGATTGCTGTGGTTGAATTGAATATGTGCACTGCCCATGCCAAAGGCAAATAAAACCCCTAAATAAACAAGGAATTCCCTCAAGCATTTAGGTTTGTGTTGACTTCATAAGGTCTAATCAAGGTGGTAGTGGAAAAATAGGAGCTCCTTGGAGCTTTCTGGAGGAAAAGCGTGAGAGATGCCTGTAGTGGCACTTAAAGGAGCTTAAACTTCTTACTTGTCCTGTCTGCAGTAGTGATAATATTTTATTGACATTATTGAAAACTCTCCAAAATGAGTATTCTGATGTCCCTATGTAAGGACAAAAGCAAAGGTGATCTTTCCTCATGCCTTGTAATGTGGATGGGGACTGAACAGAGAACAAATCTCTTCCAAAGCAAGGTGTGAAGAGGTAATACTCACATGGGTAGAAAATTCTATAATTTTCAAAGCATGAAGAACTTTTACAATGGGTTAAGTGGGAACTGTATTGCAATCATGGTTTATAAAAGGGCGATCTTATGTTTCCTGGCTTAAAATGCAAGCTTCCACCTTTTGTCCCTTTAGACAGCATAAACATAGGGTCATCTCATTAAATTATGGGCAACATGTACCATCATTTTAGAATTTGCTATTCAATGAATGCATATATAAATATTAATTTATAAATATCTTCCCGAAAGTGTGACTAAAATAAAAATTCTCATTTGTCACCCATAAAATCATAAGGTGATGATTTAATGGACTGGAAAAAAAATGCTGGATGTTTCTTTATTAGCTTGCTTTCTGAAGGCATTGCTAATATCAAGTAATACCTAACCCTTTTTTTTTTTTTGCATGTCTTTTATATGCAGAGAAAGATCATGTTGCTTTGGAATCTGGACAGAGTAAATATAACTTAAAGGTCAGGCCTGAACTATGTTTGAAACCAGCTTAACTGCACATGTGTAGTAATTATTGTCTCTATAAACCAAAAAAAAAAAGTACAAAAACATGCCCTTTTCAAATTCTTCTATATACAATTTAGTTTTAATCTCCAATTTCAGAACTTTTCTACACCTGGCTTTCAGATAATACAATTACATTTTCTTTGGTAGGCCGGCATTGGTACATTTCCCCATTTTTCATGTGCCTCATTGCCACATAAACAAAGGAGGCACAGAGAACACAATTAAGGCTTAATTAATTCAATATGTAGGACTTGTGAAATGCAACTTGAAGAAAATATATTGGCCTATTGCTTTTCTGCAGTCTCCAGTGATTTTTCAGACCAGAAATAATACACTATATAGGATTCCTCTAAATTTTAAAAAGCCATATTTTTCCTCTGGTGTTTGTGGTGGTTTGGGAATCTGTGAGAATATACTGCATCTTGGCTATAACAGCTGCCTTCAAATATGGCAGGGGAAAGGAAATAAATACAGCCCCTTCCAAACAGAAAATTAACCTGGTTTTTAGTGACTCATGCCAATGAGCTCCAGCAGAAGTTCAGGTAGGTGAATGTGAGTAAAAACAGTAAGAGGGTACTCTCTACTGACTGGGAGCTGGTAAGATCTTATTAGCTGGCAAAGTGTCTGGTGGGAAAAGAAACCTTTTCAGTTTCCCCTGGAGCAGTTGATAGGCTGGAGCACCAAGAGGTGGGTGGTGGCTACAGTTCCCTCCTCCTTCCCCAGCATTCTTCCCCAAACCTTCTCCACCCTTTCCATTCCTTATTGAATACTTGTGTGTTCAAAGAATACTGTAACTCCTCGCATCACATTTGCTAGTTCACTTAAAAAAAAACCCAAAACCCAAAGCAGTCAACCGTTTTAAAAGTAATTGCTGCGAGCATTTTATAGCTTTAAAAAAATGTCTAACATTTGCAGTTTGCTCTCTCTTCTGCATTCTAGCTCAGCGTAAATACAGTTTAAGATGCCAGATAAAACCTTTTTGTTTTGGTGGAAGGCTCACAAATGACTGGAAGGGGAAGAGGTGAGCCATAAAGTAAAGATGGAGAAGTGAACAGAAAGAAAGAGTTGAATTTTAGAAAATGGCTATTTTATTGCTTTTACAATAATGCACTCAATTTTTCTTACTATCTCTACTTTTTTGTTTTGTTTTGTTTTGTTAGTCTGGTCTAAAATTTGACTCATACTGTCTTAATTCCTCTTAAACATGAGTGACTACTTGGAAAGGGAATGTAAATCTCCATTAAAAAAAAAAAGTTATTCAGAATTAAGATCATAACTATATTGACAGGAAGCATTTCACGTTCCTTGTAATATGCCAGGATGCTTTTTTTCCAGTACTTGCTTATATGACCTGAAATACAGACCAGAAAATTCTGTCAACGTGTTTCTGGGATATATTTAAATGAAAATTGGAAATATACACAATGTGTTTGATAAAATTCACCGAAGGTGTGAAAGGGAAAGCTATTCAAGGTTTCCAACAATGAAAAAGGCCATGCATATACTAAAAGGCACTTTGTACATATATACTGGGTGTGGTCTCGATGGAAGCTTTCAAGCTCATTTTTATCTCACAGGAGCCTTTTCTGTTCCCTAACTTGAGGAAAAAAATGGAATACCATGTGCTGTACCTATCTTTGTAAGTGTTTGCCTTTCAGACACCTAAAGCTAATTTTTTCTTGTTGTCTTTTTCTTTTTCACTTTTTCATAGCACTGCAACAGTTATTGCTAGAACACAGTAACTGAGAAAGTATTTAGGACATAGACAATAAAAGAAAGAAAGAACAATAAAGAAGACATGAAATCCATTTTTTATCAAGCCACATCATGAGATCCTAAGTATTTTGCATGGAAACTGAGTATAAATTCATACTCATAATAAGCAAGAGGCTTTCATAATTGTTCACATGAGCCTGGACACTAGAAACTGTCAACAAAAAGAAACATGACAAGGTTCATTTGATTAACCTGCTTGTTTTCCCCTCTAAAATGTCATGGAGAAATGTGTGATCACAGGAGATAGCATCCACTGGCAGAGGTGAAAGCTGCCTACTGCAGCAATTTAACTGTTAGTTTTTAGAGCTTCTATTGCCAAAGAATCCAAATACCACAAAAATCTCAATTATTTCATCCTCATGGCAACTAACATGAAGGCCATATGGTGTCTAGTTTCTAATCTGTACAAAGGGCTCTAAAACTGTCTAATATCCGTGAAGATGTTGTAACTATCGCAGAGTATGGGATAAGACTTGAAAATGAGACCCTTTATTGGAGTATTATTTCTCTCAGTAGTTGAAAAAAAAAAAAACAAACCGCAAACCAACTCAGGAGAGAAAGTATGCCATGATAAAAGAGTGAAGAGCTAACATTTAGTGTGACTGTAGATCTTTCTTTTCAGTAGTCTAGTCATTTTATATTAGGTTTACTATACTTACACCGATTAAATACTTAGTACAAATGTGTGAATCACAAACATCCTCGTTTGACACTTTTATAATGTAAAGTTGGTAGTTAAAATGCTAAGTAATAGTCACAAGTCTATACAATTCCTACGAGTGACACTAATTTATTGTAGACTTTACAAATAGCATAGTTCACTTTCCTCACTCTCATTTTCAAGAAACACAATTTTCTTATTATAAAATTTTATCTCTGCCTGGAACTTCCTGTTGGCTTTTTTTTTTTTTTTTTTTTTTTTTTTTTTTTGGCTATTAGGGATTTTTCAACAGGACTGTTAATTACAGAATTAAAATGAAGAAGCATTCTGGATGTTATTAAAGTCTTGAGGATATTTTCTTCTCTCCCATGATCATCCCACAAAATAAAGGGATTTCCAAATAATAACTAGATGTATTTTTATTGAACTCTGCTAATGCAATCTATTATCTTCCCTTCTGTTTTTGCTTCTGGAAAAAATATCCCTCTAAAATTGTAAATTTCCCTCAAAGAATGTGGTATTCAGCTATATAGCATATTCAGTAAGAATTTGTTCACAACTGGGGAAATCTTATAAATTTGGAATTTGCTGTAGGTGGTTAGGTTTTGTAAGACATCGAGTACACAGAGTGTCATGTTCTAACTCAAAATTACATGAAAAGTTTATTTAAAGCTCAAGAACTTGTCTAAATCCTGTGACTTAAAGTTCTAACTACTATAAGTCTTCATCAAAACATGCTTTACTGGTTTATACTGTGAGCCCTCAGACTACGTCTAATTTTTCTTAGCCTCAGCTCAGAAAATTATTAAAGCCTCCTAGTCATTGACTAACGTGTGACCAGGAAGGGTTAAGAAACCTTTCTACTAAGTCCTACAGAGCTCAGCTGAGTGTGATGTTTGTAGGAAGGCCTTATGGCTCTTCATGAGACTGACAAATGTGGCAGGTTGAAGGCATGACTTGAACTTCTCAGTGCTACACTTTCAGTGGAAGAGTATTGTTAGGGACTTGACTGCTATATTTCTTTAGCTACGAATGGAGTTGATGGAAGCTGTGGCTTTCACTTAATTTTTTTTAAGGGGACTAGAAAAATTGTGTGCATCCCTGCACTTAGCTCCTCAGTCCTCTCTTTCCACAGTTGGGTGGAAGGTTCTCAGTGGACTAAGAAGAGAGCAGGAAAGGAGGACAGAGAGAGACAGCACAAATTATTCTTTAAGGAGCATAACCTTTATAGTCTTCACCATGTATTGCCATATGAGCAATACGCAAGGTACACCTTAGGTTTATACCTTAATTAAACTAGAAAGAAAAAAATAAATCAGAGAATTCTGAGTTTTGAACAGCACAAATGAAGACTGAAAAATTCTGTTCAGTCTTTTTATGCATAGGTATTTTAAATTATATCTTTCAGTCTTGTGGTCCAAACTTTTATTAGGTCCTCAGAAGAGGCTAATGATTGTGAATACAAACTGCACTTCTTTTTTAGCTAGTAAGACAGCATTTCCTGCTCACAAGTGGCTCTTGTCTGAAAGTGTTTCCTAATTCAGCATTTTTGGGATTGCATATTTACTGCATGTCATTGACTTTCAGCTCAAAGCTCTTTGAATTTGCACTTGATATTATGAAGTTTTTAAACTGTTTTCCCTGCAGAGAAATGAAGAAAAAATTCTGCTATGTTCTGACATGTTTTGCAATGCATTTCATTGTACAAACCTAAAACTGCTGGTATCATGTTTAATGGGTATCTACAAATAGAGACAACAATTTTTTTTTGTTCAGCCTAGTTTGTATTCTCCTCCAAGAGCTTCACTTTTCTTCTAGGTTTCAGTTTTTGGTGGGGAGGGGAGCACAATTCAAAATAAATTGTAGGATTGGTCCTTTTGCATGGAAAACAATGAAATGTTGTGACAGAAATAGATAACCAAGCCAAATTATCTATGCTCTTTCAACTGCAGAATACTTGTCTGTAAATTACCTTCCCACTTTTCTTGTTAGTATTGGTGATACTGCAGAGTTTAAACTGAGGTCAGAGTTTTGCCTTACCATTCATAAAACATAAGAGGTTCCAGCTGGCTTTCCCATCAGCAAATTAGCTATGCAGGGCCATCAGAAATAAACAGGAAAAAAAAAGTAAAAGTAGCTTAGTCAGTTAAATGAGTAGATAAATGATGATACTATATTTGTAAGACCTATTTAAAAGAAAAATGCCAAATGTCAATAGACACATTTTAGGAGTTTAATAACTACTTTACAACTCGTTAAACTTTTAAAGCAAATTACACACCATTTAAAGGCTTAAACTGGTTAAGGGCTTGGCTGAGTTAAAACAGCTTAATTGAGTTTCACCATGTTAAACTAAGCTGATATGCAGCCCAAGACCTAATTAAGAAAGTCCTACATAAGCGGTATCAGATTTGCTCCTTGTATATTGTCTATCACATCTCATTTATTTGAGAAAGAAATAAAATAATCAACTATAGATCATGCTTAGCTCAGGAATAGTAAGAATTTTCTTTTAGTTCATGAATCAACAAATTCTTTTAGCATTGTTAATAAGGCTCTGTATTTGCAGGTTGACCCTGTGCAGTGCTGCTGAAATTTTTTTTCTGTGATTCCACAGGTTTAGAGGGCATTGTCTGACGTCAACAGGCTTTGCATTTCTGGGTGAAGATCAGGTTTAATCATGAAGGGCAAATTTATTTTTCTTTTATGTAATTTTAACATTGATAGAACTTGAGTTGTAAATAATTTGAACTATATATCTAGCCTTTTCTGCAATTTATAATAACTGTTATTAAGAGAGTCAAGTTTGGAATTCCCAAAAGCTGAATAATAACAAATAAACTATTTTAAATGCTCAAGAATTCATTTAATTTAAATCAAAACAGATTCCTTAAAGCCTTAAACTGAAACAATGTTAGTTAAAGGGCTTTCATAAAAGGATTAAATCCATGAGAATTAACTAGCTTGTGCCTAGGTGTTAAGCTCTTAAAACATTCTGAACTGTTAGAGTGAGCTTAAAAACCTGAATTCATCAGTAATGCCTTGGTTAAATACCAGCTCAGTGCTAAACTGCCTTAAAGACACTTCAAAAAGTGAAGTATTTTCTCTTTAGTTTTTGTCATAATTAGGTCAACTGAATTAAGAGAACATTGCGTTCTCTGAGAAATTAGAAATTCGAGAGATTTTCACAAGCTGTCAAACTGGAAGTTGTATCTTTTGAAATGCTGGTTTAAGAAAAACTTGGAAGGCATAAAATGCAGGAAATATAGTAAGTAAGGAGAAGAAATAGAGACTTTGCTAGACGAGATTTTTGAGGAGAATGGTCTATGTAAGAGGAGGAAGTGAAATAGTTAAGACTATATTTGTAAGATACCTTTCGGTGGTTTTCTAGGGTTATAGAGACTGGAAAGAGAATGATCATAACATACAAAAAACTATAAAGTTAATAGAAATGGTGAAAACTGAAGGAAAAACAGGAATAGAGTGTGTTAAGGAGGACAAGTAGTCCCAAGAGAAAAAAAAGGACACAGAGTTTGTAAAAATACACCGTATTGTTGTAGAGAAAATGATAAGTCAAAACAAAAAAAAAAAATCTTGAATTTGTCTGAAATTGGATATGAATAAAATTAATTTACCTGGGAAACATTGTAATGATCTTAAATTTAAATACTGTAAAGAAAAGTCCTACTGAAATTCTATCCTAAGTAGCAATAGTCAGTTTTAGACTGTTAACATTAGCAGTTGCTATTATATTTGGTAGAATGCCAAAAGCTGATACTGTAGTGAAATCAAAATATATAGTATAAATTCTGAAGCATTTATGAAAAGTAAGTCTTCATAAGTCTAAAATTATTACTTGAATTCAATGAAATCTTGCTCTACTCTTCTTACTTAAAGAACTTGCATAAATTCACTGAAATACTCAAAAGAAAGAAAAGTTCACTACTGTCTATACATTTCTTTTAAAGCCTTGTCTTAACTTAGATATTCGACAGAGTATTATCAAGCTGGTTTATGCCATCAGGTTTGTAGAAGAGAGGATCCATAAATCATCAGTAGAAGAGTGTAATGTGTTTGTATACACATGCAGCATTCTCTTCTTTAATAAATTGTATATTTCTTTTGCTTGAATGTGTGTTTGTGCCTATATTTATCAAAGGTGTTAACATGTTTGATAGTGGAATTATGAACTGCTAGTTCTGTGTTGTACAATGTGAGTTGTGATCTTACAATCCTGAGTGAAAAAAGTGGGCCAATGAGAGATCCATTTGGAAAGAGAGAGAGGTAACAATGTGCAGGGCTTTTTTTTTGTTGTTCTCTGTGATGATACTCATTGCAAGAAAGGATATCAATTGACCAACTCCTACTCATGATTATAAAACATGACTGCACCTTTAGTTATGTGACAGGTGTAATTGTAGAACCAGAGACCATTTGTTTGTAGGAATTGAAATTCTGGAAACTTGGCAATTCAATGCAGAAAGGCGAGGTAACCTCTTTATATCAAGCCACTCTACTACACTATCTGTGTTTTCTGACACTTATGGAAAATATTGCTGTAGTCAAGCTTGGTCACAAAAAATAGCTTTCAGGGAAAAAGACTGTAAAGCTATTATCCTTGACTTCACTGTTTCATGTTTAATATTAATTCCATTCTTATAGGTATAGAATGATCTGGGGTAAAAGAAATTAGGTGCAACTCAGGCCTTACATGCAAGTAGCTTTCAAGGACCACAGTTAAACCAGGATCATAAAAAAAAATATGGTATTATTACTTAACTGAAAATGAAAAACATTCAGTATCAACTTGTTGAAAAGTTCATCTTGTAACAACTAGCATTTAAACCAGATGTTGCTTTAAAATATGAATAGAGAAATCTAGCAGACTACTATCTCATCTCCAGCTGCAAGATATGAAATATTTGGGTGTTACTGTTTGATAACTTAAACATATTTAATTTATAAGAACTAACTTAATTTCATCAGAATTTTAACATTCATGATTACTGCTGCAATTTGATACAAAATTATTATATGCATGAACATTAAATTAGCTTTTGTAATTTTATCCTGTTAACTTCAATTTATTCTGCAGACACTAACCACTAGAAGAGGTAATAAGAAAAAAATTGGTTTAAGCTTAGGGACTCTAATTGAGTACATTACATGTTTTCTGTCACTGTTTATATTTCCAAAGTGACGGAAGTGCCTTTATTTATATTTGTTAGCTAACAAAATCTTACCTTTGAAACCTCCAGATAAATTTAACTGTAACTTGTATGGTGAAGACGTTGTAGTCATATTCTTGGTTATTAATGTTGGCTATCATTAAGGACAGTAAACTAAAATTATCAGCATTATTCCTTACGTCTAAACTCTAAATTGCATCTTGCCTCATTAAATAGTATCCTTGATTGTTATAATAATGTGTTCCTTGGCTTTTTTGATAGGAAAACAAGATCTAGGTAACTTCAGGCTGGATCTCTTCAGGCTGGATCTTAACATTAGAATATTATGAGCAGTATTGCATTAAGCAAGGAATCAGATTAAATCTGGTAGATCTGTTTCTATGCAGAAAAACTCATTCCTAGTTTCATGCTGTGAAAAATAATATAATCTTACAGAATTATAAATATGTACTTGATTTATCAAATAGTCATTTAGAGATAGATTTATCAAGTCTCTCAGCAGCTAAATGTTCCTCTTTTGGCATATAAATTAGCAGACCCATTTTCTGGAATGCTGGCAGCTGCCAATTTTCAATAGAAATCATTGCACAATTAAAAAAAAAAAAAATAGTAGTGTTTCCTTTGTTGGTGATATCCCCAAACTGAAGCATGACCAATCTTCAAATACTTGATTTTAAAACCCAATCCAAACTGAAATCAATTAGGAAATTTCTGCTGAATTTACTTGGGTGTTAACTGGTCTTTAATAATAGCTGGGTTACTCCTTTGTAATAAATGTATAGTCATCTTTCTTATACATCTCTGCTTTACACCTATGGTAAGAATTTTGGCTCTACTTTTCACAGTCTAACTGGTCTGAGTAGCGCAAATGTATAATAGATCATACTCAGGTGTTCCAGTTAATGGGTTGGAAGAATCTCACCCAGTGAGAATGTAGGAGGTCAATACAAGGACAGTTAATAAGTGTGATTTTTGTATATCATCAAGCCATTTCTTAATCCGTATCAATGTATTGGAATAAAAGTAAATCAATAAGCATACACATAACTATGTTCACCACTTTAAAGATGTACCACCGTTATCATGTAGGAAAGTTAATCTAGTCTCTGCATCTACAGGAATTTGCCATGAAAATCCTCATCTTTTTGCCACTCTTTGTCATCACTGACAGCTCCCAGAGCTCACTTTTACTCTCTGTGAGTCAGTCTAGTTGGGCAGTTAAAAGTGTGGATGCCAGGAACACCATCATCTGGATTCAAGCCAATTAATTTAGATAATAAAAGCAATGACGAAAAAAAAAAAAAAAAGAAATTGTGGCGTTGCCTCTACCCTGAGCAATGGAAACTGAATCTGTCAAAAAGATTCTAGGGACTTTTGAATAGCCAGAATTGGAATTCAAACTGCAAAATATATTTTGGCCAAACATACCTGTGCAGTGATCACATGCATGTGAAGATGTACAGTAGGAGGCTTCTGTTCTTGTTCAGCTCACCTCCCATTTTCACTTTCTTGTCAAAAATACCAGTAGGCTTTCTCTTGCATGTAAGAGTAAATATTTCATGTCATTGCATATTTTAATGATTTCTTCTGCTAATTCTGAAGAGGACTGTGTTATGACAAAGTTTAATTTTTAATGTTTTTCAGAAAGATATAATTGAATAATCTTTGAGAGAAGTGGTGATTTTGTGGTTTCTGTACTAGGCTACAGTTAAGAAGATACTAATTTTCTCACAGACAACTGAAGTGATATGACAGCTTTTTTCCTAAGAGTACATAAAGAGAATCTTCCACATTTTCTAACTGAATTCAGCGGGAGAGACACCATTTTTTGAAGTTATACCTGATAATGGATATTGGTCACTTTATGGCTCATTTAGATAAGTCCTCTTCATGGCTGTCCTGAATGAACTGATTATCACAAAAATGGGATTCAGAATTTTATCTTTCAAAGCTAGCTATAAAATTAGAGAACTGTTTCTTATTTCACTTTCAGATCTATGAAGGTATAGTCCATAAGATTTGTATGACACTTGCTTAGAAAACTATTTTGTATTCTTTCAGTATCTGAAATGATTAAGACTATGAAAACAGGTGAAATTGTAGGTCATATGGTGCTTTATGGCAAGCCTACTGCCAAGGTAGAGCTTTACTCCAGATTTTTCAGAAGCACAGGTACAAACACAGAGATTTATTTAACTATTTCCTTATGTAGACCATCTTTATTTGTGTAGCCTTGTTAAAAAATGTCCTGAGTGCATAGCAGCATTGAAGTACCCTGAGGTGCAAAGCAGAGATAGTAATTTCTTTTTACAGGTGGGGAGTGTTCTGTTTCATAAAGTTCTAATTAAGAAAGGAAAAAAAAAAACCCAAACCAAAAACTCCCCACCAAACAAATTCAAAAGTTAATTTAAAAAAAAAAAAACAAACCCAAAAAACAGAAGAAGCTTTTAAATAAATACCTTTTGTTACAACTAGGGGAGCATAATTTTTTAATTGTTCAGTTTAGTCCCTTGACATCTCAATAATAAATTCTACTATATTAGTGTCTTATGATGATGGTAAATCAACTCACTCAAAACAAAAGAGAAAGTTTATTTCCTTTTCATACACCACACCTCAAAAAGATGTTTACTATTGTTTTACCCAATTAAAAAACAAATGAATGAAGCTCTCTGGAGAAGTACAAAGACAATGCTTGATGATTGATTGATAATGGCATATAAACATTGCTAAACTTTTTTTTCAGAAAGAGTTGCTTTTAACTTTGCCATTAAAAAAAAAAAAATCTATTGCACAGTAACAATTTAAGTCATTATAATACTTTTGTGACATAAAAGGTATGAACTGTGTCTGTATTTGGGTTTCAGATCTTGACAGAAGCTGAAGTAAATACAATGGCCTCTCAGCATGATTTATCCTGGTGTGTTTATTCTCATTAGATATTTATTACAAACCTCAGGTGTTCACAGATCAATCTATGTCCTGTGCAAGACATTTAGAAAGCAGAATTGTAAACAATTACTTTTAAGATAGGAAGTATCAACAAAAATATTTTAATTCACAATGCCTAATATTGTGAATTTTGTATTTCTTTTTTATTGATTGAAGTTTTTTTTTTTTAATTTTAAAATATTATTATAAAACACTTATTCACACAAGGAAAGGGAAAGCTATGCATATGGCCAGTATGTGATGGCTACTTTTAGAGAAAGTAAAATGCTTCCTTAAAAAGCCTGACCTAGAAATCAAAAATCCTGAAAATCAGAAATCTGTTAAGTGGTAATTGTAAGCGACATGCTAACTTGCTCAAGTTTCTTATGCAAAATAAATATTTGTGATTTTAAAAATATATTTTATTTTTAATAATAATGTCATATTTCAGAATGAGTAACCTTGAAGGGGTGGTGAAAGTGACTGACCAGTCCTTTACATCAGAAATTTGTTCACAGTGTTTTCACAACAGTCAGAGAGGCATAGTCTTTAAATAGTATTTTGAGGTAGTATGTCAGTAGTTACTCAGTGAAGACCCAGCTTTAACAAGACTCAGTGGTGTAATACATTAAGTAAAACATTAGTGATTACAAGGATTTCTTGGACATTTTATTCCAATATTGTTTCATGAGTGTATATGATGTTAAATATTACTAATAGATTATTTAATTTGTATTATGTGTTCTGCTGTGTTCTGCCTATGGAAATGTGCTTCATTTCGAAATAAAATAAACTGGTAACTTAGAAATGTCTTCCTCGTATCTTAAGTTTGTAACTACCTATTTTGTTGTAAGTAAGTAACCAAATATTAATGGATCTTTTTAATGTCTGGAGAGAAGTAGCTTATCTGCAGTACTAGGTTAGATCTCTTAATTTCATATTCTTATGATACAAAAACTCAAGAGCTTAACCTTGTAAGTGTCAAGATACTGAATGTTGGTTTTGAACAGGAATTATACATAATTATAACATGGAATGCATTATGTTAAGATTTTATATTACAGCCAAGTGATTTTCTGACAGTTCCAAACAAAAATAAATAATTTCTTTTCATAACATCTCCTGCAACTTCTGAGTTAAGATGAAAACAAAATTGCAAGACACAATTTTGAGTGTTCAGGGAAGATGCCATCCACTGAGAAACCTGCACTTGCTTACACTGCTCTTCGATATCTTTGGGATTTTCTTTAAAGATATGATATTAAATTGTGATGTTCATAAGTTAGACTATATTAATCTCTTCCCTACTGTATTGCTGTATTTTGCTATGGTAGAAAGTGGGATACTGTAGAAATCTAGATAGAATAGGTTTAAATTTAACAAGATCTTATCTGGAACATTACAATTATAGGTTTTCAGAATCAAAAATATTAACTTAAACTGAATAGGTTAAGAGTCCTCATATAAGAAGAAACAGACAAGTAGTTAGCCTTCTGAAAGGTTAAGTGTTTCTATGATTTGCTGTCCAAAAGGTAAACATCAAGGAAGAAGGAAATAATTTTAAAAGGTGATGCTGGTACAGGATTAAGTAGCTACAAATTTATCATAAATGTGTTAGAAGTGACAAATTTTCTAAGCATTAATTTCTGGAACAGTGTTTTGAGGCCAAACATACTGAATTTAAAATCAAACCTGAGGAATTTATATAATTCCTTTATATTAAAAAAATGTCTACTGAATCTTCAGGTTTTCTTTCATCAGACATTAATCAATAAGAATCAGAACTGTTATACAGCTAGCTCAAACCAAGGGTTTTCAGATAGAAAACACAATGTAATGCAACAAAGATTGTAAGTATGCTGTAAAAATAGGCTGATGTTACCATTTGAAGACTTCTTTTGTATTTTCCTGTTGATCAACCACATAAAAATATTTTGGTTTATTCTCACTGCTTCAGACATAATTTTTTATTGTATTATCCCACACTGAACTTTAGGTTTACTTCTGAAATGCATTGTTTTAAACCTACATTTATCCATCCTCTAGATAAATGTCATCTCAGTATATTTTGGCAGTGGTAGAAAGTAATTAAAAAGGATTTAGAATGTAGCATTACATTTATATTCCTAGGCCTTAACATTTCCTTGTTGTGATGGTAGGGAGCGGAAGAAATCTGTATTCTTTGTTGTGGAAGGCTTGATGGCAATAGATTTCCTTAAATAGTCTTGAATTAAGTAAGCAAAACCTCTGCATCTTATCTGTCTCTTAAACATTTAAGAAACTTAGTTGATTTATTGTTTCCAGAATTCTCTCTATATTGGACATATTTTACTAAATCCCAGTTTCAGTGGTACTGAATGCATGATGACAAGATATTTCTTTAGTTTTTAAAATTTGTACACACCTAGTAAAGTTTTAATGATGTGTGGTCCTTAGATCAAACACATCTGTATTAGCTTACATAAAAGTAAATGATACCATAATTGCACTTATTTCTGTGCATATTAACTTTCCAGGCTTCCCACTTTTCCTGAAATCTCATCCTGAGAAATACGGCAAACTAGGTTGAAATGAACTCCAAATTGTAATTTCGAGTTGCTTCCCTATCTGATATCTTTGCATATTGTACGTTTTAAAGACGCCTGATTAAAGAGTTAAATGATTAATAAAAATGACTTTTCAGATTAGAATAATTTCCAAAATTTTCTTTTTCTTCATTGTTGGGAAATTTAAAGTCAAGATTGTGTGCTTTTCCAGTCAGATGTTGTGTAATTTCAGTTATTTCTTGAAAGTTAGTTGTGTTAGTCTGGGTAATTGCTTTTTTACTTTTTGTGTTAATCTCATGGCTAATGACACATGCTACTATGTTTGCCATGTGCTTGCACTATTATGTTACTTACTGTATAAAGTATCCTTCAGTTTTCTAGAAAAGTGCTTCAGAAATGGCATATAAATTATCAGAGAAAATTTCGCTCCAAGTACTTAGGAGTCATATGCTAAAATAACTTTACAGAAGAAACAGAATGTTCTCTTTTGTTGTGTACGGATATGCTGGTCTTCCAGCACCAGAACTGTTCTGACATCTTTAGTGATGAGGCGTGTGAGGGTCTCAAGATAATCTTCCATTTCAAAGACAGCAGATGAAAATAGAATTCAGTTAATTAACTTAATTAACCTTAATTAATTAAATTAAGGTTATGTTATTGGATATTTAATACTGGAAATCCTATTGTAACTTCAATAGAATTAAACTTTTAATCAGTATCTTCAACATATTCAATAGCAGCAAACTACAATGTATTTATCTATCCTAACATTAGGAGGACCTAAGTGACTGGTTTCACAACCCCCTGAAAACTTTTGCTTCAGGTATCTTCCATAAAATGCATGGATTTGGGCACTGTCTAAATAATTGATAATTGGCTTACAAAGGTGGCATTTCAGAGGATGATTAATTGTGGGAGTTCTCTTATCTGTATTTGGTATATGCAAATATTGCCTCATGGAAATAACTCGCTAACAAGCACCCAATACTATTAAGCAGAATGGAAGACTGGAATTAAACAGCAACTTTTCCTACAAAAATACAGTTTTGGTTCTGGGTTGGGTTTTTGTTGTTGTTGTTGTTGTTTTGGTTTGGTTTTTGTTTTGAGTGCTTTTTGTTTTACTAATAAAGATATGGTAGAGAAGTAAATGTAAGAAAAAAAGGAAAAATAAGAAATTTGAAAAGTGATGTAAATCATGAAAGACATTGCTTGGGTAGTCAAGCTGCTTTAAAATATTCATAAATTAGGAAGTTGTCTGTTTCATTTGCCATGCCTTATGTTTCATAGTCATTTTCATTCCTATGTGATCAAATTGTTTTATTTAGATGACACAGAACATCTGATCTAAAAATAGATTTTAGGCTGTAATGGAAGTGAACCAGGATTATAACTTCTCTCAGATTACTGCCAGCTGACACTGTAATTGCATAGAGGTCTGTATCTTGGAGCATTAGGTAGAATATTACAAGAAGCAAGATCTAGTGCAGGAAGGCAAAAAAATATAACATAGTCAATTTAATAACTTTATTCCATTTTTGTTCTAAAAAAATGCATTTTTTTTCTTCCCTGTGAGAATAATACAGCCTTACCAGAATATATTCATTTGTAGCCTTGCAAATATATCTAACCTTTCTCCTTTAGATAGTTAGAGGTTCCTATTTAATGATACTTATAACATTACCTTTAGGGATTAGTTACATAATTATAATCCTAATACTCAACTATTTTAATTACCAATTTTCATATACTTTTTACTGACATATTTCTATTAAGGGAGTTTTATGTGTACACACACGTATACATATACACGCATATTTACATTAAAAACCTTCCACTTTTAGTCACCTAATGAAATGTGCTTGTGAAATGAGTAATGTATATGCAAATTACATGCAACTGTTGCTAAGATTACAATTTTAATTTTAATTCTTTATCTGACAGATTTATTGTCAGTTCAATTTGCATTAAAATATTTTAATCTACTGACATGGACTGTAGTTAGATTCTATTATAGATTACGTTCCCACAAAGTTTCTGTTATTAAACATAATAATTTAGATTTTGGGTTGTGTTTTTTGTTACTGGCTTTGGGAACATTTAACTCCTGAATTGCTATGTTTTTACACTTTATACGTCTAAAATATGGATTGACACCACATATTTCAAATGTTATTTGAAAGCTGACATTTCTGACAGTTTCTGAAGAATTTTTAGCATGCAGAAAATATTCTTTTGAAAATTATGATCATACACAACCTCTAGCTTTGTTAGTAAAACAAGCATTGTAGTGTTTAGTGCTGTTGATGCTTATATAAGACCCCACAGCACATTTGAGAGAGAGGCTTAGAAATTAGAAAGCTGAAAAAAACCAGTCATGTGCAATTACCTTATTGTTTGGACTTTATTAAAAAATAAAAGAGGAAGTACTTCTTTTTTTTTAATTTTTTATTCAGTGAAGTTAACCTTCAAGGCTAGCTTTTCTCTCTGTTAAAAGATTAAAAATTCTCTTAATTTAACATTAACACATTTGGTACTCTTCTTTCTTTATAATGTATTCTAAGACAGCATTCTTTAATTTCTGTAACAGTAGCAGTATTCAAAGTGTAGTTCTAGCTTTTAAAAGTTTTCAGTTGGATACGGTCTGTTGGACCATTTTGTCTACAAGTTTTATTTACTTTCCTAGTTCGAAGAATCTCATTCAAAGTCGTCTTCTGGTATTCAGATTGCAAGATTTGCACAGCTGCCTGTTGAAAAAGTTACCTTCTCTAATTTGATAAGAGGATGTCAAAGCTCTTCCTAGGACACTTGATGTGACTGTCTATACAAGCTTGTGAAACTCATGTTTCCAGCTTGGCTTTTCTCTAGCAGTTTAACTCAAGTTTCATTGTATATTGCCATCTTTGCAAAAGGTGGCAATGAAAGAAATTAATGTATAAATTAAGTGCATATCACAATGTGCTCATATATTACTTAATGGGGGCTATACAGTCATACCTAGAGAAGATCTTGGAGTGTTAATAGCAGTACAGAGCCAGTGGTGTCTGTGTCAGGGGCTGGAGTAAAAGCAGAATGCTTGATTACATAAGAAATACAAAATATCTGGATTTACTCTACAAAGAAGTAATCAGAATATCTGGAGAAAGAAGAGATCATGCCACAGAAAACAGCCCATACAGTATGGACGTCCTCCCACCCCACATTGTCTCCATCTAAGGTTTCTGAGCAACCATGAAGTCTGATTCCAGGCTCATCCACTTGCGCTCAGGCATGAAAATGCTCACCCTGAGCCAAACGCCTCCCCACGACTCATTTCCACAACAAAGACTGAGTCCCACACAAGAAGCAAATAGCTTGCCTGTGTCTGTTCCCAGTACTGCAGAGGCTGAGGGTCTCCAGGCACAGGCAGCTGTGGTCTCGCCCAGCTTCAAAGTGAGCTTCAGCCACCTGGGTTGTCGAGCAGTGGCTGCCTGAAGGGCTATCTCTTCAGTTGGCTGACCCCAAAGCTGACTGGCTCCAATGTGCTGCACATCTGTAGGGCTCACCCCGTTCTCTGGCTAATTACCTTGGGAACAGGCAGTGAAGTATCTATCCTGGGGAGGGTTTTGGTGTGAAAATACAGTGTAAAATTACATTTAGATTTTAACCACATTTTTCCAGTGAAACCTGCAGAAAGGTGCTAACAAGAAATGTATTCAGTGAGGTGGCTTCTTTAACTGAAAAGCTCAATTTCTGCCTATTAAGAAGTTTTACTCCTATTTATAAAACCCTTTTTCAAGAAATTATTTTCAGGATTTCTTTGCTCACCTCATTATAATTTAAGAAAAAATGAAACTGACTTTCTTTTGTATCCAGGTTTATCTCAATTATTACTTCCTTTGACTTTGGTTTTGATTATGTGATGAATTTATACTTACCCTGGAGAATACCCCAATATCCCTAAAAATGTATAACAATTTAGGCCAATTTGACAACTAGCATTACTACACAATATTAAGCCTTACCAGAATATACCCCATTCTAACTCACGTGATTAAATCACAGCTTATTCCAACCTTGTGTTAGCAAAAGACAGGGGTATTAAGATTTAGATGTTTATTGCTGCTTTACAGTCGCAGCTGTAGCATGCAGTACAAATTATTTATGAATTGCTCTTTTAAAATATTCTTCATTGGCAAAAAGTGGTAGTACTATGCATATTTATATTTTATCCATAATAAGACAACAGTCATCCTTTCTGGGCACGAGAAGGCTTATAACTGAACATGCTTAGGAAACCAAACCAGAGATGTTTAGGAATTAGTACTTAAGGTTCACTTAATTATGAAAGCCGTAAAGAGCAAAGACCAACTGTTACTCCAAATATGTGGTAATACAAAACAGATGTTATAGTACCTGAGAGGACTATGCTTCAAATTCATTTTAATTACTCCTGAGCGCACCTTCTAATGACAGATTTTGTTTTCTGGTCCACATTCTGTGTAGAAGCTATACCACTTAGCTGCTTTTGAATGCATCATTAGGCTGAAATCTTGCTGGTTTTAAAACCTGTTAGCCTGAGGCTAAAACAGTTTTGACCCTAAAGCCTTCCAAAAACAGATGTGTGATGAAACAGTTTTTCACCAACCAACCAACCACAAGATTTTGCCACATAAAGTATTGTTTATTCATTCATGCCAAGTTATATAGCCTATGGAACAAAGAGATTAGAACCAAAGAGCACAGAACACTTACAAGTCTTACGTAAAAGGAGATCCTTCCTTGCTTGCTTTTGAGGGTTCCTTTTGGTCCAATTAACCTCATCTCTTGCTTGGATAAATAGATTTTGTCTTGCAATGGGCTATTTATAACTCAGCCCTGGTGTACCTCTCTTCTCTTCCATTGCTTTCCAGGACAGCATCCTTATGCTTGTAGCGTTCTTTTCCATTTGAGTAAAATTTACCATCTGAGCGGGTGTCAGGCTGTGGTTTATTTTACTGTCCCTCATGAAACAAGGTGGGGAATGTTGTCTTCGACATTGCTTTGCCTTTTCCTTACCTTTCTTACTTGATTCAGCTTTCTACATTCAAGCAGGATGGGAACATATAAGTAAATACATGCATGTAACATTCACGTTATCATATGCTCAATGTTATCAGTCTCTATAGAAACATTTCAGCCTTTTTCCCTAGGTATTTTGAGTTATTTAGGTTAAAAATAAAGGGAAAGTAGGTCAAGAATCTGAATTTGAATAACTGAAATAATATATTCAGTTAATAATGAAAAATGACTGTTGAAATCAGTGGAATTGCTATTACTGCTATTGTTATGGGGGGATCTCTTTCCCTGTCAACATTAAGATTACTGGTTCATAGGAGAAAACTTTTTAAATACAATAACTTTTCTTAAAAAATGTAAATATATTGATTGAAAGAGGAATATATGGAGTTTATTTTTTAGGAACCAAAAGCAATATAATGTTTGAGTTTTTTACACTGAATTCACTTAATTCTCATATGCATCATAATTAAATCATTAAAAAATTATGATATATAGAAGTAGATGAAAGAATAAAAAAGTCTTAATAAAATATTAAATATTTAAAGTAGAGCTGATATTTTTTTTAATATTGCAGTGATATTTGACAAAGAACCAGATTCAGAGGTTCTTTAAAAAATTACAAAAATTAAAATTGAAAAAAATCCTTTTTTTTTTTAAAAGGAAAACATGAGCATGCACAAAAAGGAAATTCAAAGCATCAAAACAAACTCAGAGTTTCACAAACTCATTGTAAATCAATGGATATCTGTCCATCTTGGAAACAACCATTTACAGTAGTATGACTGTTTTCTGAACTGCAACTCCCATGAGTCATGGCAATAACATCACAAATCTAATATTTCTGCTTTTCCCTTTATTCACAAAAAGGAATATATTTTCAGTGGAGCAGATGGAAGGGCAGTGGAACCATGCTTTGACAAGCACTAGTACTGACTGATTTCATCATGATGTAACAAAAGGAGATAGGGCTTCTAGTCATGAAAGTAGCATGGTGTTCAGCTCCTGTGACTTTCTCAAATATGAGTTGATTTGGTGGCCTTCTACGACAGCGTGACAGCATCAGTGGACAAGGGACAAGCAACAGATATCATCTACCTGGACCTGTGCAAAGCTTTTGACTCTGTCCCGCACGACATCCTTCTCTCTAAACTAGAGAGGCATGGGTTCGATGGATGGACCACTTGGTGGATAAGGAGTTGGCTGGATGGCCACACTCAGAGAGTGGTGGTCAATGGCTCAATGTCCAAGTGGAGACCAGTCACCAGTGGTGTCCCTCGGGGGTCTGTGTTGGGCCCGGCCCTGTTCAACATCTTTGTCAGTGACATGGACAGTGGGATGGAGTGCACCCTCAGCAAGTTCGCCGACAACACCAAGCTGTGTGGTGCCATCAACACGCTGGAAGGGAGGGATGCTATCCAGAGGCACCTGGACAGGCTGGAGAGGGGGGCCCATGCAAACCTCATAAAGTTCAACCAGGCCAAGTGCAAGGTCCTGCACCTGGGTCGTGGCAATCCCAGGCACAAATACATGCTGGACAGAGAAGCCCTGAGGAGAAGGACTTGGGAGTGATGGTGGACGAGAAGCTCAACATGAGCCAGCAATGCGCCCTTAGTGGCCCAGAAGGCCAACCGCATCCTGGGCTGCATCAAAAGGAGCCTGGCCAGCAGGTCGAGGGAGGTGATTCTCCCCCTCTACTCTGTTCTGGAGCCCCCAGCATAAGAAGGGTGTGGACCAGTTGGAGAAGGTCCATAGGAGGGCCACGAAGATGATCAGAGGGCTGGAGCACCTCTCCTATGAGGACAGGCTGAGAGAGTTGGGGCTGTTCAGCCTGGAGGAGAGGAGGCTCCGGGGAAACCTGATAGCGATCTTACAGTACCTCAAGGGGGCCTACAAGAAAGATGGGGAGAGGCTGTTCAGTAGGGCCTGTTGTGATAAGACAAGGGGTAATGGTTTTATAATAGAGGGAGGTAGATTTAGATTAGGTATTAGGAAAAAAATTTTTACGCTGAGGTTTGTAGAGTACTGGAACAAGTTGCCCAGAGAGGTGGTGGATGCCCCATCTGTGGAAATGTTCAAGGCCAGGCTGGATGAGGCTCTGAGCAACCTGATCTAGTTGGGGATGTTCCTGCTTCTTGCAGGGGGGTTGGACTAGATGACCTTGGAAGGTTGGAAGGTCCTTTCCAACCCTGGCCATTCTATGATTCTGTGATTTCTAGAGAAGCCATCCTGAATGCATTTGCAAGAGAGGACTGAAATGTGAGTCAGCAGATATTACTTCAAGGAATACGCTATTGGAACATATAAACCAACAGCTAATATATCAATAGCATATTCCAAGCTCAGAGTTGTGTTGGGTGGGATGGCAGCAGTCCTTTTGCTATTTCTGGGTTAGGGATTGTTCCCATTTATGTAAGTTGGAACAGCATCCTAGGAGACATTTTGACAGACTGTCTTGGCAAGGTGCTCCATGGTGTAGCCTGTCAAAATCATCATGGTCCCTGTAGGGCATGAAGGGTGCCAAGGATTGCCATGTGCCTTCACTCGGCTGCTCACAGCTGTTTCCTGTTCTGTGTAGAATTAACTACCCTTGGATAACCCAGGCCTCTGGAAAGTATAGCATTTGATTCTTGCTACCTCTTGCCAGAATTTCTACAATCCCATGCTTAGGAATTTCCCCAAGAATGACTTAAGAAACTGTTTTATCACTGCAGAGGGACCAAGAGACCCAAAGTGTGAGAGGGAAAATGTGAAATGTAAACACACCTTTGTTCTCCTTCCTTCAGTTTCTGGATGGGAAGGATAGAAATATGTATGAATTAACATTTTTTTCCAACTTAAATATACCTTTTATCACTTGGCAAAAGAATTATTTCAGTACAAATTGAAAATAATAAGGAAGTCTGTGCATAAATCATAAAAATTCAAAAATATTTCTTTGATAAAAATGGGTAGGAAATATGCTAATTTACTTAAGTACAAAATCAAGGTTGTCCTGGCACTATATCTAATGATTAAATGCTTGCATTTTAGATAAAAGTAATATTTCTTCAACCATTTATATTTCTACTGGCTGGTGATCTAATATATACCCTCTAGAAAGGAGGACTGCGTGAGGTTTCTACCTAAGGGAGTACTTGTTGGTACTTATTAGTTACTTGTTTCAGGTCCAGTGAGGAGGAGGAGGAGGAGGATGACCATGATGTCCACAGAGAAAACCTGGCATGAGTGGAACAAGGCTTTAATTCCAGAACTGAGCCACACTCTAAACCCCGTGGCACCAGCCTTGCCATGCCTGGACACAGGGATGTGAATGTGCAGCTGATTAATACTGGCAGATGGAGTCTGCTTTCATCAGTCTAGCCAGAGCCTCTATGTCAGTGCAGAAAAATTATGCTAAAATGCAGGGTTAAAATGAGAAAAGATACATAATTAAAAAGTTGAGACTCCTTATCATCATGTCATTTTAACCTTGTTCCATTAGCAAAAATAAAATAAGTCACTCAAGAGGAACTGTATTTGAAACAGTCTATTTTAAACTCATGTTCCAAATTGCCTGTGAGTTTATAATAAGCTGTACTGGGTTTTACTGATATTAACTTTTTGTCACTATGCTTTCTGTACTGATACCTTGTGATAATTCCTCTTATACTGAGTTAGAGAACTATACTTTACATGCCTCCGAATTGATGTTAATGTAAATATATTCAACAATTTAATGAATATCCTATTTCCATTTTGGCTTTTCCTTTTATATTCCAAATCATTGCAGGCATTTAAACAAATTACTTACTGCCCTGCAGACACACTAGAAGCAATTAAAACAATTGAATAGCTTCTTGGAACAGTATGAAAGTCTTTCCTGCTTTCACACATGAAGCATGAAACAAAGTTTGAGAATATGGTGGAAAAGAAAGCCTTGGTTTTATCACCAAAAATTTAATTTATCCATATTGATTTTAGAAGAGTAGTCAGTTATTTAGCTTATGGATATGGTATGGAAAATTCAATTATTTACATTTAGCATGTGTGCAACATGTTGGTAACTTTAAATAGATTAGCAGGAGATGAAGAATTACATAAGGGGATGACAGGCAAGAATTTTGTCTCTGACTTTTTTATAGGACTAGATAGGACCAATAGATAGGACTCGAGTGGACTATATAGAGGTATACTTGTATGTGCATATCTCTTACTGCAAATATATGTTTTGCATCACCAGTCTTTTTTTTTCTTGTGGGTGTTAATTTTGAAAGTCATTGCCAGAATGCTGAGATAATATATAGTACGTTATGTCATATTAGAAAATTGCTGGTGCCTTGTGAAGGGAGCCTAGGGAAGGGAGCAATTGTATATAGGGAAAAATAAATGCAGTAGATAAATTGCAAAGTAAACTAGTTAAGAAAGTACAAGTGATCAGGAGAAGCAAGTAAAATAAATGAATTGAATAAACCTAACAAGTTTATTTATTTGGGAAGGATCCTTTACAAGTAGGTAACAAGTTATAACTAGGCTACGTCTAAAGATCCTAAACCTGCCATTTTTTTCCCCAGTACATATTATTCTTACATAAAAAGAGAAATGATCATTGAGTCCAGTGGACCTCTTGGAAGTTACATAGAAAATGTATTGTAACATTACCTCTTAGCTTTGGGTAACAAGAAGAATTGGGAATCTAGGGAATTGTAGTACATCACTGTATCGTAGTACAGATATTTACTGAGCTGTGTGACTTTATGATTTGCAGGGTTAGCATTCTGGTAAAAATACAAGATTTGTAATGGAAAACTTTGTAGTCAGCTGAAGTGAAGAATGCACTACAAACATTGTATTTTCTGGCAGTCTGAGACTTCACAAGGGAAGGCAGTTTCCTTTTGACCTCAATTTTTGTGCTGATAAAATTAACTTTTGACAGCAAAATGCTTTGCCATTCAAATGAAATTTGTGTATTAGATTTGCATCAGTAACCCTGTTACAAGTTACCTTTCTGAAAATATCCAGTCAGATTTCAGTTCAAGTTAATGTCTCTTTCAAACTACAAAAGAAAGATTTAGTAGCTTTTTTGATGTTATGTTGATGCTGATAGAGTTCTTGAAGACATACGCGGGGGGGGGGGGGGGGGGGGAGGAGAAAAGGTTCACTTTTTTCAGGATATTAAGATTAATTTCTTAAAAGGCTGCTGATGCTAAAGCATTATTATTTTATCAGTGCTTTTCGTTATACTTGTGAACAGCAGCTGGTGGTAAAGCTCATAGTCTAAATACTTTATAAACCATCCACTTTACTGAATATGGATAGACAGGTAGGATCAAAATTGGGAAACAAAGTCGTTAAGAGGTGTTTAAACATTAATATTACATTTTGATAGTTATATTTCATTAGTACATCAACAGTTACAGGTAGCTGTGTCATGAATATGTACATAGGGCTGAGAGTCCAAAAGATGAGAGCAGCATGCTAATAAAAAAAAAATGACAGGAGGAGAGCAAAGAAAAACTTAAACAAGTCTAAGTCTTATGATAGATTACAATGAAGGTAAATTAATAGTCCACAAGGTTTCTAGGCTTCACAGATTAAAACAAAATAGAAAAAAAAAAAAAAAAGAAAAAGAAATTATACACATGCCAGAATATCTATTTCAGACTTTCTCTTTCTTGAGAGGGGAAGGAAAGAAAAAATAATAATAAACCAAAACCAACTTATTGAGTACATAAACTTAACAAATACCTACTTGTTATAGTTTAGCTCCGATCGGTACCAGACTATGCAGTCTCTCGCTTACTCCTCCCACCCTCTGAGAGAATAGGGAGAGATAATATAAGAGAAAAGGCTCGAGGTTTGAATAAGGACAGGGAGAGATTCTTAAAGTTACCATTACAGGCAAAACGGACTCAACTTGGGGGAAACTATTCATTTATTAATTAAAAAAAAGCAGGATAATGAGAACAAGATAACCTCCTCCCACCCCTCCCTCTTCCCAGGCTTAACATTCTCTCTACCACCTTTCCCCTTCCCTCCCAAGCGGCACAGGGCGGAATAGAGAATAGGGGTTACGGTCATTCATCACATGTCATTTTATGCTGCTGCTTCTGGGGTCCCCCCCATGGGCTGCAGTCTTTTGTGAAACTGCTCTGATGTGGGTAATTTCTTCCACGGAGTGCAGTCCCTCCAGAATGGCTGCCCCAGCGGACCCTCCACGGGCTGCAGCCTCCTTCGGGCATCCACCTGCCCCCAACGTGGAGTCCTCCAAGGGCTGCAGGTGGATCTCTGCCCCTCCATGGACCTCCATGGGCTGCAAGGGGACAGCCTGCTCCACCATGGTCATCACCACGGGCTGCAGGGGAATCTTGGCCAGGAGCCGCATTACTCCTCCCGCTTCTTTTTCACTGACCTTGGTGTCTGCAAATGTTTCTCTCACAAGAAATTCTTCACAACAGGCAGGCAGACGCCTCTCAGGTTCTCTTCACATCTCATTCACATCTCATCTCTCCACTTCTTGCAGCCAGGCCAGGCCGGGCTGAGTCGGGCCCAGTCGGCTGCCCAGTGGGAGGCCAGAGGGTGAGGCCTGCAAGGCCCACAAGGCTCGTGCCTCCCCCTCTCTGCTCCTGCTCACCTTTTTCACATCTTCTCTCCTTTTATTTTTTCCTGTTTATCCCCTTCTTAAATACATTATCACAGAGGTGTTATCACAGAACATTCTGCTACCAATTGGCTCAGCCCGGGCCAGCAGCAGGTCTGCCCTAGGCTCAGCCGCATCCGCTGAACAAAGGGGAACAACTTCTAGCATTTTCTTACAGAAGCTACCACCGTACAGTTG
>WHYT01017186.1:117858-127925 GCA_009806455.1 Tetrax tetrax | reverse complement strand
CTTCTTAAAAAAAAAAGATTTATAATTCAAATGAACTGAGCAGCCAGCCAGGAGCTGACAGGAAGGTATATTGCAATCATACCTGGTAAAAGAAACTATAGAATTGCTGCTGAAGTACATGAGACTGTTCTAGGCTCAGAGCACAAAGACATCAGAGGTTATAGAAATAAATACTGTAATAAGCAAAAATTTTTACTACAATAATACTCTTGGTAGGGGATATTTAACAGTAAAATCTACTTGTGAAGTAACATGTTGCTGAACCTGACTAAGTGCCTTATCTCAAATGATCACAGTAAAAACCAGTAACTGATGTGGGCTTTTCCCCTTCCTTTAAGGTAAAACAAGGAAGAAGCTGAAATATTAGTAAGTGGGGATATCTTGCATTACTGTTTTTATAACTACTCTTGTTTTCTTATGTGGCACAGTGTGAATGCATGAGTGTGTTTTGTGACACAGTACAGATTATGTACAGCTTGACTTGCAGATATAGATCATCACTGTGGGTAAGAAGAGAGCAATAACAAAGCCAGGAAACCAGTTCTAGGTCTAATTTACCAATCCTGTTGATTGCTGAAGCCTGTAGACCGTTTTTTACATTAAGGGAAATTGAGGACTGAGACAGTAAAATTTATTTTTTAAACAAATTCATGTTCCACAACATTTCTTTTGGTACTATTTTTTTTTAGCTGTGCTTTCCTTTCAGAAAAATATCATTTTATAGGCATTCCACCCTTACTGGAGTATACCTCTCATTTGTATACCCTAAATAACTTTTTTTTTTTAAATCAGGTTTGACAGAAGGGGATCTAAAATTCTCTACTTCTCATAAAAACAGCATTTTATTGCATCTTTTGAGGTTTTCATTCTTTTTTTTAAGTCTCAAGAGGCTGGTTCAAGTGTCTTCCTATATTTGTCACAATAAAAAAATAGGGTATCAAAATCAATGAGAACTTTAATTGATTTTGTAGCACTGTTCATGGATGAAAGAAGTAGGAAGTCATAACCATACTATTACTACAGTGTCTGATACAGCCTAGAATCTGCCAGAGGTCAGCACTGGACACATGCTCATAAAGGCAGTGTCCCAGCCCTAAATACCTTGCAAATCACATGTAATAAAATGAAACAAGAGAGAAGGATTTTCAATAAGAACTGATGAAGGGCAGAATTTGCTAGAGGTTGCAATGTAAGCTTGTAGTAGTCAGACTCTACTGAATGCCACCAGTGATATCCTTCTGGAGGTAATAAAACAACAAAAAAAAATACCTTTGCTATTCATTTTACTTACCAAAAAATATAAAATGTGAAAATTTTTGTCGCTGCCCCAATCTTGAGGTGCCTGCTGTTATGTGTTTTAATTACATATTGCCTCACAGCAAAGGACTAATGGTGAATTTTCCTTATGTGATCGTAGTTATAGTAATCAGGTAATTCATTCTCCAATAATCTCAAAAGTATTTGTTTCGCCTTTGAGTTTCTTTCTTTATGTGCCAGTAATATTATATAGTTGAAATCAGCAAAGTAGTGTACCTAGCATGAAGTAAATCCTCTGTTTTGTGTTTACCTCCTGTAGTGAATCCTATTATAAAGCTGTCAGTTACTCCCTTCCTGTGGCATAAAGAAACCTTTTCTGACTCAGCAGGATCAAGAGATCCTCTGCTTCTTTCAGGTCAGGACTGAGTGATGCCTGTCTTAGATCTAACAATAATTTGAACTGATGAGGGGGAAAAAAAATCATCATTTGGAAGAAGGAAGGCAAAATAGTTTAGTAACAGGATGATTTCTAATGAATGTAGAGAGGTTGGTATTTTTAAAATGATTGGAGGGAGGGAAGATATATTGATTATGATGCAGATGAGATGTTCAAAGGTATATGATAAATATTATTTATCCAGATGTTTGCAGCTCATCTGTGAGTTTCAGGTATGACAATTCTAGCAATATAGCTAGACCTTCACTGCCTGATATTTCAGTCCTAACACTGAAAGGTGTCCTTTGAGTAAAGAGGTGAAAAACAACTGGAAAAATGTTAAGAGATTGTTCTTATATGCACACGTATATAAAAAGGACAGTCCTGCATAAAATGTAATGTAAATTAAATCTTTATCTGTTATTACAATGTTTTGTTTTATTTTGCTCTTTAATTTGTATGTCTATGAAGATGTATGATTATGTTTGCTTAAAAATAAATGTTTACATAAGAGCTTTCATGGATAGGATTTTTTTATTAAAAAAATATCAATGAACTAGTATCAAGTTCTGTTACACAAGCTGGCCTTTAATTTCATAGAATCATAGAATCATAGAATGGCTAGAGTTGGAAGGGACCTTCAAAGGTCATCTAGTCCAACCCCCCTGCAAGGAGCAGACACATCCCTAACTAGATCAGGTTGCTCAGAGCCTCATCCAGCCTGGCCTAGAATGTTTCCAGGAATGGGGCATCCACCACCTCTCTGGGAAACCTGTTCCAGTGCTCTACAACTCTCATTGTAAAAAATTTTTTTCTAATACCCCTTGTCCTATCACAACAGGCCCTACTGAACAGCTCTCTAGTTTAGAGAGAAGGATGTCATGCTGGACAGTGTCAAAAGCTTTGCGCAGGTCCAGGTAGATGATATCGGTTGCTCGTCCCTTGTCCACCGATGCTGTTACCCTGTCATAGAAGGCCACCAAATTGGTCAGGCACGATCTGCCCTTGGTGAAGCCATGTTGGCTGTCACCACCCACCTCCTTGCTCTCCATGTGCCTTAGCATGGTTTCCAGGAGAATCTGCTTCATGACCTTGCCAGGCACAGAGGTGAGGCTGACCGGCCTGTAGTTGCCTGTGTCTTCCTTACTCCCCTTTTTAAAAATGGGGGTTATGTTCCCTCTCTTCCAGTCATCAGGGACCTCACCAGACCGCCACGATTTCTCAAATATGATGGCCAGTGGCTTGGCAACTTCATCCGCCAGTTCCCTCAGGATGCGTGGATGGATCTCATCAGGTCCCATGGACTTGTGCGCCTTCAAGTTCCTTAGATGATCCCGAACCTGCTCTTTGAGTACAGTGGGCAGTTCTTCATTGCATTGCATTTTCAAGGAGTGACTTAAGGCAAAGTATTGCCAGCTGGAAGTGCAACTTGCTATTCACTCTTAGTCATTCTTTTTATTCTAGATTGTACCTCATAATATTATACCAATATTATAATTGAAAAATATAGTTGAAACATTCAGCACCAGAAATGCTGCATAGATAATATGTACTTGTATGTGTACAGTTGCATACTTTCTTAAAGGAGAGTATAAACATTTTTTTAACCCTGTTCAAAAGTATATTTTGGCAAAAGCTCCAAGATCTATTCAGTGCTTTGGAAAAATTCCTTTTGAGTAATCTATCCTTCCTATTCACTTACAGGATTTGTAAAATCTATTACCCTTATTTCCATCTTCTGCTCTACTCCGCTGAAAATATAAAGCTTGTGTTTCTCATCTTTCTTCAGGAACTTATTTACATCTGGAGGCTGACAAGTTAAACAAGTCAGCTAAGGCTAAGGTCAGATCAACAGGTAGAGCTAAAGGACCTGTAAGCTTGGTTATGTGCCCCCAGCATAAGCTGGCATTTCTGATTTAAAGTATGTATCACAGGAAACATCAGAGTCATCTGATGATGTTATTACTGTAAGTTTAATCCTAGTCACAAGAGTCATCTATCGATAAATCATACTAGTCAGGGTTCAGCCACCTATCTTCCTGAGTTAATTCTTTCTCTGTTTTCAACTTTACCAAAAGATGTGACCAATAATCAATAGTACTGCTTAAAGTGGAACACTATTACTGAAAGTAAGAAATGAGGAGCAATCACTCCCAGCTTGACTGATCTGGTTATAACCACTGTGCTTCTGCTTAGAATAAGTGCAAAGCACTTCATTTCAGCATGTAATAGCAGTTATCCTGTCTGGCATATTGAAAACAAACAAAGATTCAGATTGGTGCTGAGAAGAACAGGCCCAGAAAAAAAGTATTAGGCCTTCACAACTCCTTGTAAATTTAGCCTTTTGTAGTGAACTTCATTTCCCAGCAAAAGCATCTTGCTGACGGTTTGCATGTTGCATTGATATTAGTATCAAATAGCTTAGATAGAAGCTTTATGCATAATTTAAGTTACTCTTTTAGAGCAAATGTTACCAAACTGATGAATTCAGAGGAAAATATGGTGGCAAAGAACAATCTACTGTAGCAACTTACCTGAAATATTTTTTCCCAGCGGTCCAATTAACTTCATAGTGTGGCACTTAAACTCGACTTTTCCCCATCAGAAAACAAGTTCTTATGCTCTGAATTATACAGTGACCTTGTTTCATAAACTCCAAAATAAGGTGACAATTCTGTCATGTATTTCATGTAAAACATCTCAAAGAAACTTATACTATGAAACAAAGCTTTTAGATAATATATATTGCATGTTTCGTGGTTTTGAAAAAGTGACTAATAATGTGTTACTTTTCTTAAACTCATGTATTTTAAGGGAAAATACTTCAGTGAAGAGCCTATGAAATGCAAATGTAAAATTGATTTGTTTTGAAGATATCTATTTTTGGAAAGCAGAGCAGCCTCTGCAATTACTTCTCTCTATAACAAAATAAAAAATCTTGCCATCTCTATGGAATGTTATATGATTTCCAGCAGAGTAATTTATTTTTTGGCAACTTGAAAGCCTGAGTGCAGCAAAATAAAACAAATAATTTTTTGTGATGGCTAAGTATTTTAGTAATTGGGTAAGGCCTGTTCACGTTAGTATTTCAGAGTGGAGTTTTTTTGCTGTACTCAAAATCAGTGATATTTCAATATATTGGGAGGCAGACTGGCAAGTTTTGCAAAAGACTAATCAGTGAAGTAACTGGTATCATTGTTAGGGAACAGCTATAGGAAATACATTTTGGGGTCCTTTGGGGTACTGGACGAGTCAAGTACATCCTTATTTGCCTTGATGTGAGTAGTTGCCTTGGGACAGCTTTAGCAAAACTTAAGCACCCTAGAGCAGGTGCAAAATTTAAAACCCCTTGAAAAGAATAGTATAGTAGGATTCTCTGCAGCCCTGAGGAGAAGGACTTGGGAGTGATGGTGGATGAGAAGCTCAACATGAGCAGACAATGTGCTCTTGCAGCCCAGAAGGCCAACCGCATCCTGGGCTGCATCAAAAGGACCATGGCCAGCAGGTCGAGGGAGGTGATTCTCCCCCTCTACTCTGCCCTGGTGAGACCCCACCTGGAGCACTGCATCCAGCTCTGGAGCCCCCAACAGAAGAAGGACATGGACCAGTTGGAGAAGGTCCAGAGGAGGGCCACGAAGATGATCAGAGGGCTGGAGCACCTCTCCTACGAGGCCAGGCTGAGAGAGTTGGGGCTGTTCAGCCTGGAGAAGAGGAGGCTCCAGGGAGACCTGATAGTGGTCTTCCAATACCTAAAGGGGGTCTACAGGGAAGACAGGGAGAAACTCTTCAGTAGGGCCTGTTGTGACAGGACAAGAGATAATGGATTTAAAATAGAGGGAGGTAGATTTAGATTAGATATTAGGAAAAAAATTTTTACACTGACAGTGGTGGAACACTGGAACAGGTTGCCCAGAGAGGTGGTGGATGCCCCACATTCTAGGCCAGGCTGGATGAGGCTCTGAGCAACCTGATCTAGTTGGGCGTGTCCCTGCTCCTTGCAGGGGGGTTGGACTAGATGACCTTTAAAGATCCCTTCCAACCCAAACCATTCTGTGATTCTATGTTTTCCAATTAATTTATACAGAGCAAACTTTATTTCAGAGAAAGAGATGATCCAATTACCTCTATAGTTGACTATCAATTACAAATTAAACAAAGTGAATAGAATGAAATACCTTTCAACTTATGAAATTTTGCTTCAGAAGGTCTTGAGCCAGGAACATTTGTCTAGGGGAAGCCATATATGAGATCATCATCAGAAGTCCAAAGCTTAATTTATGATTATTCATGCAAAACACAAAGCTGGATCCGACAACAGTCAGGTGCTTACCAAGTAGCTTTTGCAATCATGTTGATGGGTTTTCCTCAGAGTGAAGTTGAATATATTGACTCTTAAGTAACTGTAGTTCTTATACAGCACCTAAGATTCACAACCTGCAATTGTTCTTTCCAATCATTGAGTAGGCATGACTCTCTTTCTCTTTAAAATACTGCATACCTGTGGTCTTGCAAATATTTAGATTGTGCTTTTGTTCATTCCACCAGTAATTTGCACGACATAGAAGTTACAGGGTTTTTGTTGGTTTTAATGTTTGCCTACAAGCCATTGTATATTGGAAAAAAATATTGCACTCTATGCTAACAATCCATGTGTTAAACAGTAAGATGCTACTATGAACACTTTATTATGTGATCTTGCATAGCACTCAGAGAGAAGCTTGTTGAGGTTTCAACAAATAATACGGGCATGGTGAGCTGTTAAAAGAAACTAAGGAGAATAACATGTCGGTTTGCACAGCATAAGTCCACTTAGGATTTTCATTCAAGGAACCACTAATAACTCTAGTAGATAAGATCCTATCAATTTTGCAGAAATATATTACTGTGGCATTAATTTTTTAATCATTGTGGCAAACATCACGGAGTTTCAACATAAAGGACAGTAGAAATTCAGTACCACACTTGTGTCATTTGAATTATATTGGTATCCTTGGATGGAAAATATAATCATAATAAAATGTGCTTCACAGTAATTTCATAAAACTAATGAGGTCTTTGTGTAAGAAAATGCCCTTCTCCTATAGGACACAAAAATATTTAAAAAAATTACCTTGAGTTATTTGTAGTATTTTATCAACAAAGTGAATTTGCTTGTTATTCACAATGATCTATTCAATATCTTTAATTCATTTGAATATTGTCAGTGTAAAAGCTTTGCTTTTATCCAGTATTCTTTGCATCTTTACTTGAACACAATAGAAAAGATGCTATCACTCTGAAACAGAAAAACTCTGTAACTAGTTAAAAATTATTGTGAAACTATTATAGTTAAAATATTATTGTGAAATACTGCATTTGTTTGTTTTTAAAAATATATCAGAACAGATTTTGAAGATATTGTGTTCATGGGAAATACATGACCTGGTGGCTGAGGTGAATTGCAATTGTTTTGGTTTGTTATGGCTGCCTGCAGATCCCACTGGACTATCACAGCCCTTCCGTGCACACATGTAGCTACCTCAGATCATGCCTCATCCAAGAGAGGAAGAAGCACTTCCATGCACGAATATTATTATTTTCAACTGAAAACTGCCTATCATCATACTTTTTTTCCTTGGCTTAAGGAATTGCATGGATTTTCTGGGTTCTGCAATGAAAAAGTTTTGTGAATATCTAAGGACTTCTCAGTGCTGTCATGAATTTTTTTTATTTTCATAATCAATCTGGAGCTAGGCTATTGTAGAAAATACAGTCAGAGATACGGAGGTGACCAGGCAGTAGGGTAAATAAAGCACAGAGGTATTTACATGGCTTAGGCACAGCTGAAAGACTTAGCACATGATTTTGTTTGATTTTTACAAGAAAAAAAGAGAAACAAGGTCAATAACAATGTTTAAATGCTTACCTAACAAGCACTTTGAATTTGAAAGTTTCTAAGACTAGAGTCTATTTGTGTAAAATAATTATATTTATGATATTAAGGTGATGCCAGTGCACTAAGGCTCTGGGGAAAATGTTTAATAGAGAATTATTTTCAAATGTTAATCTGTAAATTGACTGGTACATACTTATTTTTTAAGGAGTTGCTACATCATTTGGAGTCTAATTTTAATCACTGAAAGATGAAAAGGAAGAATTTTAATCCTGCTTTAAGTGCTCATCTCAATACAGCATTAACTGTGGTGTTGCTACTGATTTCTCTGTAATATATCTGATAAAAGCTACTGGAAAAGTTGGATGAATCAAGCCCTTCAAACTCAATGAGCTTTTTTTGTTTGTTTTGACTGTGTTTGCTTAGACCATGAGAATCTTGCGTGTTTTTCATGACTGTGCTAAAAATCAATAGAACAAAATGAGGCACAGTTTAAGTATAGCAGGAGGAAAAAGAATAGAGAAAGGCAAAGATGAAGTTGTGTAACGTATGTACTTAAATAATCATAATCCAATTCATAAACCAAATGTATGTGTGTGAAATAGCACCAAGAAATGAAAGGCTTATATATGAGTAGATGTTTTCCATTTAATGATCTTAGGGGAGGTAGCGGGTTAATTTCTGAGTCTCAGCCTGGTGATTGCTTTATTTTGTGTATGTGTTCCCCTTCTTCCTCTTCCTTGTCAGGGTCAGATCTCACTGGGAGATGCCTCAACAAACCCTTAAAGTGGCAAAGCTAGACTATAAACATTAATAAAAATGTATGTAACTAAGAACAGAATTCAATAAGGAGTAATATATTTTCTAGTGTACTGAAATAAATTTGGAGAGGAAAATAGAAGTGAAACTCAAGTATTTCATGTGCCTCCCCAACTAACAGCATAGTACCATTGAAGTGGGAACAGTTTTTTTCCCTGCATGAATATCAGCAATGCACAGTGCCTCATCTAATAGCAAAAATGTCTTTTTAGGATGTGTGGGAAAGAAGCTAGATCAGAATTATTTCAAGAAATAGATGTTTCTCTGATTTGCTTTACTGGATTTATAAGTCAATACATAGGGTTTTTAAACATCAATTCACCTCTTCTGTATAGATACTTCCTTAATGCTCTCTGAGAATTCTGACATATGTATTCAGTACTTGATTAGGTGCCTGGGAGAAGAAAAATGGCACTTTTGTGTAAACTCGTATACATTATACACAGCTTTGTCTTGCAGTACTGCATGTGTTATTTTTCTTTCTTTTTTTTTTTTCTTTTAAAGAGCACACTAAATATTCTTGTTAGTGATTTTGAATAATTTAATAGGAGAGAGGTAGCGCTTTATCAAGATGAATCAGGAGGGGGAAAAGCAAGTTTTTGACAGCTTGTCATTTGAAATTATGAAAATTGAGCTAATCATTCCTATGTAAAAGGGGAACTGAATACAGATAAAAGCTTGTTTACATGCTTTTTTTTTTTTTTTTTTTTTTTTTTTTTTTTTTTTTTTGTTTAGAAACCAGGTAAGTAGCCCAAACTGTAAGTGGTCACTTATCTTAAAGTAACAAGATATTGAAACTGAAGGGATAGAAATGTTTTGTTTAGGGATTTCAGAACCCACAGAAGACAAATGGAATTACGAAGTAAGTGTAGGTAATACGGAGAAGTTATGTGGTTTTGGGTCCTTTTATTAGTCCCCCTAAAATACCATACATGTGAAGTTCAACCTCTCTTTCAAAGCAGAGAAAGTATGTTTTGGCATTACCACTGCCCTTGGCAAGGAATAACCACAGTTACTGGCACAGGCCAGGGCCAACCAGCTGAAAAGCATCTCTGCAGATAAGGACTGTGGGATCCTGATGGACACCAAGTCAGACATGAGATATCAGTGTGCCCTTACAGCGAAGAAGGCCAACAGTGTCCTGGATCATATGACCCAGAATGTTGCCAGTAAGTTGAGGTAGGTGATGCCTCTCTACTCAGCCATCGTGAGACAGGACTGAAGTGCTGTGTCCAGTGCTAGGCTCTCTGGTAATAAAGAGATATGGACGTACTGGACTGAGTCTAGTAAAGGGCCACAAAGACCATTTGAGGACTGGAGTATCTGTCATATAAGAAGAGGCTGAGAGAGCTGGGTCTGCTCAGCCTGGAGAGAAAAGGCTAAAGGAAATAAATATAAATATTTGATGGTGGAAGTAACAGCAACAGAGACAGACTCTTCTCAGTGGTGCCCAGTGGCAGAACAAGAGTCAATGGGCACAAACTGAAACACAGGAAATTCCACTTAAACATAAGAAAAAACTTATTTACTATGAGGGTGGTCACACACTGGAACAGGTTGCTCATCAAAGTTGTGGAGTATTCACCCTTGGAGATACTAAAAACTCAACTGTAGATGACTGAGCAACCTGCTCTTGCTGAAACTGCTCTGAGCAGTTGGGTTGGTCTAGGTGATCTCCAGAGG
>WHYT01017186.1:75175-88166 GCA_009806455.1 Tetrax tetrax | reverse complement strand
TTTTTTTTTTTTTTTTTTTTTTTTTTTTTTTTTGTCAGATTTAGTTGCAAATGCCTAATATGTTCAAAACCCCTGAAGTAACTGACAAATAAGCAGAAGGCACAGTGACATTGCATCAATCTCTCTTTAGGAAATTACATTAAGAACAGAACTACAAACACAGATAAGCAGGGAAAAAAAACCCAACCCTGTTAATTCTAATTTTATTTTTATTAAATATTATTAAATGCAATATATTTAGGAGAATTTACTAATACTGTTATAAGTGTTTTGGGATAACTGTTTTCAACTGTTAGACCTAAATTGTTTAGATGTCTGCAATTCAGATTTCCACCAATGAATTGCAAGCTTGAAGACCTCTACTAACTCTGAAACCTGTAAATTGAATTGAAGCTTTTGAATGAAGCCAGGCTGTAGCAGTGGACCTAGAAGTTATTAGCTTTAGGTTTTTTTCTCCTTTTCAGCACTGAATTTTGCCTTGAAAACAATGCATATGATCCTGAAAAATGTAGGGGAAGATCTTCTCATTAATGTTTAATATTCTCTGTGCTGGGTCCTATCAGCAGGTATAGCCTACAAGAAGCTTGTTTATCCAGCAGAACGATCTCATTATTAGGACAGTGATGTAGTGTGGTTTATTTTATACCCTGAAATCACCGAACCGAGTGAATGATATTCATCCTGGACCTTGTACTATGCTATTCTGTGTTGCAATAACTGGCAGCATATTAAAATAGAGATCAGGGACTACAACCATTCATTTGAAGGCAGTTCCAAAATTTCAAAGCTGTTGAATTATTCAAGTATTTTCCAATTTATAAAATAAAATAGAAGATGACTGACTGCTTGATGATGTGATGATAGAAATAAAAACTTTGAAAAGTCTTGAGCATATTTTTTTTTCCACAGTTGTTTTGAACCAGCATAAATGTAGGTGTTGATTGTCTGTCTGTAGCAGCCGTAACTAAGAAGAAAAATACTGGATATTTTCTTTGGTCGATGCCCTACTTATACACACACACAAAAAAAACCAAACCCAAAAGAAAACCCAGTCAAAATAGAAAGGGGCCATAGTTAAAATACAAAACTTAAGAGATATCCCTCATTTTAATTGATATTAACAAGTCTGAATGAACATTAAGCCTTTACTCTTCTCTGTTCCTATATATGAAGACAGTAACACAAGTATTTAACATACAAATATGTAACATTTTTCAGGGGCCAAAGTCAATAGAAAAATCTACACTCAAGTTTTCCTAGACTGAAAAATGCATGTGCACTCTATACAGCACAAGCAGAATGTATGTAAGAACTATCAGTTACAGTGCATGCATACTATCATCTGTTTGAGTGTTCACAGTAATCCTATTTTTCTCAGGACGCAACAGTTGTCAAAGGCTTGTCAAACCATTATTTGGTTTTAAGTCTCTGTTTATACTCTGCAGTTACAGTGGAATAGGAGCATTTTAAACACAGATTATCAAGTTATTTTCTGAAATATTACTGTTATCACAAAATATCAAAGAAGAGTCTTTGTGTCTTAAGAATATCTCCCTATGTAACTGTAATAAATAATAGAATTACAGAATGGTCGAGGTTGGAAAGGACCTATAGAAGTCACCAGACCCAAACCCCTGCTCAAGCAGGGCCACCTAGAAATATTTGTCCAGCATTATGTTTAGCTGCCTTTGGATGTGTCTGAGCGTGGAGACTCCACATGCAAGCCTGGCCCAATGCTCAGTCACCCTTACAATAAAGAAAGTGTTTCCTAATGTTTAGAATGAGCCTTCTGTGTTTCATTTTGTGCCCATTGCCTCTTGTCCTGTCATTGGACACCAGTGGAAAGAGCCTGGCTCTGTCCTCTTTGCACCTTCTCTTCAGGAATTTGTACTCATTAATAAGATCCCCCCTGAACCTTTGCTTCTCTAGGCTAAACAGTCTAAGCTCTCACTCTGTGCTCATAGGAGAGATGATCCTGTACCTTAATAATCTTTGTATCCCTTTGTTGGTCTCTCTCTAGTATGTCCAAGTCTCTCTTGTACTTAGCATGCCAGAACTGGGCATAGTATCCCAGATGTATTGTGTTCTGCCCCTCTACTCAGTGCTCCCCAGGAGCCTCAGGTCATTTTCTGCTAAGCTGCTTTCCAGCTGGATGTTCTCCAGCACATCTTGGCACATGGGATTGTTCCTCCTCAGATGCAGGACTTTATACTTATTGTTGTTGAACTTCACGAGATTCGCATCAGTCCATTTCTCCAGCCTGCCACCCTCTGGATGGCAGCGTGATCCTCTCCTGTATCAGCCACTCTTTTCAGTTTTGTCTCATAAGCAAGCTTGCTGACGGTACATTGTACCCCATCATCCAGATCATTACTAAAGATGTCAAACAGGACTGGAACCAGTATTGACCCCTGTTGTAGTTTAGCCCCGCTCAAGACTAAGCTATGCAGTCTCTCACTCACTCTCCCCATCCTCTGACAGAATGCGGGAGACATAATGTAACGAAAAATCTTGAGGTTGGAGATAAGGACAGGGAGAGATCATTCAAGTTACCATTGTAGGCAAACCCCTCGACTTGGGGAAAAATATTTCAATTTATTAATAATAAAAACAAAGCTGGATAATAAGAGGAAAAAAAAAATAACTTCCCGTCCCCTCTTCCCAGGCTTAACTTCATTATGAATTATCTCTACCTCCTTCTCCCACAAGCGGCACAGGGGAAATAGGGAATGGGGGTTGTGGTCAATTAATCACACATTGCTTTGGATTGAAGAACTTAGAGGTGCTGGTTGTCAGCCAGCTAAATATAAGCCAGCAGTGTGCCCAGGTGCCAAGAAGGCCAACAGTGTCCTGGCTTGTATCAAAAATAGTGTAGTCAGTAGGACTAAGGACGTGATTCTGTCCCTGTACTCATCACTGGTGTGGTCACACCTACAATACTATGTTCAGTTTTGGGCCTCTTACTGCAGGAAAGACATTGAGGTGCTGGAGTGTATCCAAAGAAGAGCGATGAAACTGGTGAAGGGTCTAGAGAACGAGTCTTCTGAGGAGAAACTGCAGGAACTGCAGTTATGCAGTAATGGTGTTAGCCTGGAGAAAAAGAGGCTCAGGGCAGACCTTATCTCCTTCTACAACTACCTGAAAGGAGGTTGTAGCAAGGTGCATGTCAGTCTCTTTTCTCAGGTAATGAGTGATCGGATGAAAGGAAAGGCCCTCAAGTTGTGCCAGGAGAGATTTTAGGATATTAGGAAAAATTATTAGGATATTAGGAAAAAATTCCTCACCGAAAGGGTTGTCAAGCATTGGAACAGTCTGTCCAGGGAAGTGGTGGAGTCACTATAGAATCATAGAATAGTTTGGGTTGTAAATTTTCAAATGTTTGGTAATGTTCTCTTTGGTTTTGTGTGTGAGTATAGAATATCTGCTAGCATGTTTGCCTAAACCTACTAAACTGGAGAGCAAGTGATGCTTAGCACTTTTTTAATGAGGAATACCATGCTGAAATAAAGTCAAGAATACCTGCTTTGTGTAGTTAATCCTTTATTCAATACGAAGACTTGAAACAGAGTTGTTTATTCCGCATTGTGTTCTCATGGACTCATCAAGCTCAAGGCACTGGGAACTATTAGAATTGAATATTCCGAGAAAGAAAACATGACTAATATTATAAACCAAAGTATACTAACTTAATTAGGCAGTGAAAGGCAAGATTACAATTTGATAATAAAGTATCATGAAGAAGCTATTACCTGGTAACTTATATAATGGAATTAAGGCTGCTTAGAGGTGCCGGTTAATTCATTTTTGGCATGGGGATTTAGAAGCAGAGAGAAATAGAATCAGGTCAGAGAAAGAATACTCTTCCAGAAAGGTAAAAAATGAAATGATCAAAGATGTAAATGAATTCTGAAATAAATGGAAGTTAGTTTCTTAAGTCCTATGAGGAAGCTAACAGTGTAGCCTTGTCTTAAATGGAAGTTAGTTTCTTAAGTCCTATGGGGAAGATAATAGTTAGCCTTGTCGCTCTTCATTTCAATTCCTGCCAGAGTACCTCTCTGTCTCTTATTAGGGTTTGGTAAAGGTTGTTAATTTTTAGGGACTGTTGGGCAGAAAAATTGGAACAGGGATGTATTATTGTCCCTTGCTGATCTTAAAAGTAAAGGCAAGAGGAGACAAACCAAAGCTATATGAAATATTTCTCTATGTGAATTCTGTTCACAGTGTAAGTTAATTCTAAAATTTTTATTCTTTTTTTCCTCCATCTTTCAGTGTTGTATTGACTTAGGTTATTACTGTTACAGTGATATGTGGAGATGTTTGTGCCTTTCTTATTTTGATATGTATAGTAAGTACTGTGGTATTATCTAAATGTAAATCTCAAAAATTGCTAACTGGCATGCTATTATCTGAAATAAGAGATGAAAACATTGTCTATCTTTAAAGTGCTAATACTGCTTTATCTTGCAGAGTAGGTTGAATTCTGCATTAAAGTCAGTATTCAACCAATTCTAGGGTGAGAGGCATTTGATATGACTTCAGTTGATTTTCTGAGCTAGCTAGCTGTCCAAGTCTTTTATCGTTAATAAAAAGAAGTGTCAAATTCAAAGACCAAATATTTATATGAGTTTAAGATGAAATAAATTGTCTTTTGGAAGTACTGATTGCTTTCTACTGGCAGGATCCGGGGCCTGATTATCTAGCTGAGGCTGGACATCAAGTTTTTAAGTTAATGAATCTAATGGTGGATTTCCATGGTTGAAACTCTTTAGGGAAAAAAAAAAAACCAAACAAAAAACCCATAAGTTTTTGTTAATGAAGCCATAGTAGAAAGTATCTGTTGTCCTTTTGTTGTTTTGGTATTCATAACTAAAATTAATGGGGGATAAGGAGGTTTGGTGTTCTTTTGGTTTGGGGGTTTGGTTTTTTTTGCTGGGGTTCAGAAGAAATGTAGTATTGCTTTCTGAATAACAGTTATTGGGACAGTATTGATAGTGTCTGGCATTATTCAACAGATGAAGAGTATGAAAATTGTTCTAGAATTATTGCTAACCAGAACAGAAAAAAAAAAATATCAATCATGCAAAGTAATTTGTAATGTACTTCTAGAGAGTCAGGAATTCCACATAAGATCTGCTTAACTTGTTCTTGAATAATCCATTAAGAATACTGACAGTAATTTCCCTGGCAGTATCTTTTTGCACATTTGCACTTATTGTTAAGACAGTTTCTTCTCCTCCTTCAAAGCTAACCCAAGCTTTCACACTTTTTGGTTCAGGCCACAGCTCCTTGTCCTAATGTCTTCTGAGACCGCGTAATACCTTCTTTCATTTATGTGGTTACCCTGAATGTATTTAATTAATGTGATTCACAGATTATGACACGCTTGTATACCACATGGTCTCTATATTGCTCTAATTCCACTCCAGTATTTTATAACTGGTCATACTGTAGTTCCACAGAAGAAAAAAGGGTAATTGCGTAGTTATCTCAGAAATGATCAAGATTTAACACAAAATCTTGTAATAACTCTGTTCTGCATAGACAAGTACATGACATTAACAGTGTGAAAGTGCAGTTAAAAACAGTGTTGATAGTCACTCAATGGACCTTTTCTCAAATGCAGCACTTTCCCACAATAAAGGTTGCTGTGTGACTAGTGCTCTCTAAAGTCTTTGATAATCTTTTGTCATTTTCTCTTCTCTTTTAGCTGATGGATGCACTGACTGGTCTGTGGATTACAAGAAATATCAAGTTCTAGTGGGAGAACCTGTTCGTATAAAGTGTGCACTCTTTTATGGATACATTAGAGCTAATTACTCCCTAGCCCAAAGTGCCGGACTTAGTTTGATGTGGTACAAAAGCTCTGGACCTGGAGACTTTGAGGAACCTATAGCTTTTGATGGAACTAGAATGAGCAAAGAAGAAGATTCCATTTGGTTTCGACCAACAGTGGTACAAGACAGCGGGCTCTATGCATGTGTTATAAGGTACTATATTTTGATATACTGCATTTTAATTAATGAGATATGAAACAAGGCTCTTAATAGTGAGACTTTTGTGCCAAAGAAAAATGTTTTCTAAGTAAGTGTGTTGCTTTTTCTTCTTCTCCTGGTATTTCCCTCCTGAAGTGTTTTATTCTTAAGTAGAAATTACTTTTTAAGGTCTTGAACATTTTAAATTGGGGGGTTTTTTTGTATAAATTTATGTCATTTATAGCAAAATCTGAAATTTATAGCGTGGGTGGGACTGGATGCATAAGTCATGTGTTCCTGCTTATGAATCTGGTTTAACTCTTACAATCACTACCCTAGAGTAAAAAGCTTGTTTTTCACATTCAGGTTTAATTTTATATGAATTTTATTAAATTATTTCATTTAATTCAATTTTTTTTTTCTGTTAAAAATGTTATTTGATATCAAGTAGTTGCATCAAGGAAAATGGAAGGTGAAATTTCAGCATTTTACAGACATATATCCTCTAGAATCACATCTAGCTTAATCTGATAATAGAGGCTGGGTGCCAGATATCTTCCAAAGGTATTTAACCTTCTGATTTATCAAGCTTTGTCCCCATAACTTGGATGAGATTCTGCTTCTTGCTTTCTGAAACAGGTGTTCAGCTTCTTTCTGCATCTTTAAAATGGTTTGCACAGAGATATTGTTTCCAGCCCTTTGCAGTTAAAAAGGTCATCTAGGCATTTTCATATTGTTTCACAGCCTTATACTAGATTTTCACTAGATGTGAAATTATGCAAATTAGAATTTGTATATAGAAAGTAGAGACAAGAGTTGTTACTAATAGTTCAAAGGTTTGAAACCATTGCAGTTAGTTGAACAGATGAAGCAGTGTTCCTCTGTCTGCGTATTTATAAAAATGGTCTTGCTACTCAAACTCAACAGAAGAAGTCAGAAGGAAAGAGTAAGGCAATTGAGTGGAGGAATGTACAATGATGCTATTCCAGTGTTGCAAGGAAAATAAGAACATTGTTTTACCAGCACCTGGAGATGTTTAGTGTCTACCACTTATATTAGGGATGGGGGGTGGGATGGGCAGGAAATGCTGTCAGGGTTGTGTGAAGGAGATTTTTACTAGATGATGTGTTTTAAAAAACATTTGTTCTTGGAGCTCTTTTCATAACCTATGAGACATTTTGTATCACATCATTGATCAATAGCATTTTCAACATAGTACTTCTGATGAGGATGTTTTTTTTTCAAAAGAGAAACACAAAAAACTACATGTTAAAGTATTTAAGGATAATATTTAGTTATGTTTAGATTAATATTTTTTCATGTAAGTATGTAAGAGTAGACATGAAAATTGCAACAGTTCTGTCAATTATTCTATAGTGTTATTTAAAATACCGTAATTAATCCCTTCTGTTTAGATTAAAAAAAAGCAACCTTGAATATCTGACATTGGACTTTCCAGCAAGTATAGATAAATGCTGAATTTAGATAATCAGGCATACTTTAAAATGTGTTTATCATGTTAACCTGTATTAATGCTTTTTAAAAATTGATTGCTTTTTAATCTGGTGGTAGGTAAGGTCATGTTCTAATCTGCTTTAAGATACACACTGCTTTCTTAGTGCATGTCTGATTTCCAGTTGTCAGTGCTTATAAATGTAGATTGATGATAGATTTTTAAAAAGACACAGTACTAATTAGTTTGTGATCCTGAATACTCTTATGAACTGTTACAAAGCCTTTCATGTTGAGGAGACCCACTAGAATAAGCAAGTATTGGTTAAAGGGTTGGTATAAGAAGTCTGTGCTTGTTGTCAGTTTTACATTTGTTGGATGGAACTTCTCAAAGGTATGATCAAGATGGTTATGGGTAGAAGACACAATCCTAATTTCCGAATCAGAGCAATATATTATTTTACGCATGTTTTGTCCTTACAGTCAAAGGTTACTTTCAAATATTTTTGAATGTCCGTTTAGAATCAAGTTCGAAACTTAATACTGTATGTTCCCAAGATAAACATGTATTTGATATTTTAATTAGAAATAAATACAATTAATTACTCAGTAATATAATGGTTCCCTTTTTCCCCTTGCTGCTTCAAATTCTAATACAGTAAAGTGATTATCTGACAAAAAAAACCCAAACAAATAAACAAAAAAAAACCCCAAAGAGGCTGAAATGATGCCATCTGGCAAAATGATGTACTCTATCTGTACTTCTAAAGTCATTGCTGCAGAAATATCTAGAAAAACCACTCATATCAAATAACTATTTCTCTTTACTGCTCTCATCGCTGAAACCAGAATACTCAGCCCTGTTGCCACTTCATGCTTGAATACTGATAGAATATGCCAAAGAATCTGAGCAAGTATTAATGAACAAGAACTGTAATTTCTTTCAAGGAACAAAGTGATGAGATGGGGTTTAGGAAGATTTTTGAGGCTTTTGTTTATTTTAATGATGAGGGCTTTAAATGCCTTCAGAATGATGTTATAAGCTATTTTAGTTTAGAAGATCCAATGCAAACTTATGTTCAGTGTGATGCTGGCAATACCATGAGTAGGAGAGCAGGGAGAAGAGATGTACCTGTGAGGTAATGAGAGAAGGCAGTAAAGGGCAAATAGGCAAAAGTAAAACTGCACTTTGAATCAATGACTCTGCCTAGTTTTTGTTTCAAACTTACTTGAAGATGTGGAACAGTCCAGTACTTACAATTTTCTTTGCTCAGAAGCTCTTTCCTTCACAGTTCTGTGCCTTTGCTACCTGTGCCAACAGTAAGGAAAATAAATATATCTCTTGCATGGGATGTGTAGAGAACAACATGCTGGAACAGACTTTATGGCTCTAAATGAAGAATATCAAAAGGGTAGTTAGTGGACCAGATTAATTTCTACAGTGACAACATTACAGTAGAAACATGGGATATCACTGAGTAGAAACATTCACATTTTCAGAAATTCCTAAGGATAGTAGTGATAGTAGTGATAGTAGTGATAGTAGTGATAGTAGTGATAGTAGTGATAGTAATGATAGTAGTGATAGTAGTGAAGGCTGGCTCTTTTCCTTCAGCAGCAAAGAAAAAGCCCTCATCGTTATTCACTACTGTTCACAATACTCTCATCTTTAATTTCTTATCTCTGCTTTTCTTCCCATGGGAAGCTGACTGCCATAAAGGAATTGAGAAAATCAATTATTATCAGTGCCTTATTATCAAGGCACTACTGCACACCCATAGCTGGAGAAGAGGAGACAGACAGACAGAAATAGCTTTCAGCTTACTACACTCAATACAAGGACTATGAGCTGATTGGTAGAAAATGCATGGGCTTATACTCTGCTTTCCTGGAAGAAAATAATGTGGTTTCTTTCAGGTACAGCACTGTACCATCCTGCTGCAACTTCCGCGTGCTGTAATTTTAAGGCAGCAGAAGATATAAAATATTAAGTCTTTCAGTGCATGTCACTTCACATTTGCTTGTTGTTTGTCACGTATGGGCAGTAAATATAACTAGAAAAGCTGCACAAAGAGTTAATGTATATATTGAAGTCAAGCTCACAGAAATTATGTGTATATATTCCTGGTTGTTGCAGTTTAGCCCCACTCTGAGCCAAGATATGCAGTTGCTTACTCAGTCTCCCCACCCTCCAAGGGAATCGGGGAGAGATAAAAAAAAGGGCTCAAAGTTTGAGATAAGGACAGGAGTGATCATTGAAGTTACCATTACTGGTAAAACAGACTTGACTTGGAGAAAACAAATTCAATTTATTAAGAATAAAAATAAAGCAAGATAATGAGAGAGGGAAAAAACCCTGATCTTAAGAACAACGTCCCTTCACCCCTCTCCTCTTCCTAGGTTTAATTTCATTTCAAATTATCTCCACCTCCTCCTCCCCAGCCCAGCAGCACGGGAGGAATAGGGAATGGGAGTTGTGGTCAGTTCACCACATGTTGTTTCTACCGCTTCTTCCTCCTTGGGGGAAGAATTCTGCACGTTCCTCCCCTGCTCCAGTGTGGGGTCCCTTCCACAGGCTACAGTACTTCATGAACTGCTCTGGTGTGGGTCGTTTTTCCATGGGGTACAGTCCCTCCAAAATGGCTGCCCCAGCATGGGCCCTCCACAGGCCACAGCCTCCTTCAGGCATCCATCTCCCCCAGCGTGGGGTTCTCCACAGGCTGAGGGTGGATCTCTGCTCCTCAGTGGGTCTCCATGCAGGCGCACACCCTCCTTCACCACGGTCTTCACCAAGGACTGCAGGGGAATCTTGCCAGGGGAAGCTTGCCAGGAGCCGTATTAATCCTCAGCTTCCATATTCACTGACCTTGGCATCCGCAGCCATTCCTCTCACAAGAAATTCTTCACGATCAGCTCAGACAGATGCCTCTCGTTCTCTTCCCATCTCCTCTCTTCACTTCTCTTGGCCGGGCCAGGCTGAATGTGGCCCAGACGGCTGCCCGGAGGGAGGCCAGAGGGTGAAAGCCTCAAGGTACACAAGGTTCACAAGGCTCATGCCTTTCCCTCTCTGCCTGTGCTTGTTTTATTTTCCTTTTCTTAAATACATTATCACAGAGGCGCTATCACTGTTGCCAGTTGTCTCAGCCTCAGCCAGCAGCAGGTCCGCCCTAGATCTGGCTGGGTCCACTGGAAAAAGGGGAAACTTCTAGCAGCTTCTCACAGAAGCTGCCACCATAGTCCCCCCGCTTGCTACGCAAACCCAATACACTGGTAAAATGGTTAAGTACTAAGTGGTTTCTGTCAAACTTTCTGCCTCTTTTAATGTTGAAAAAAAAATCTGAAAAATTGTTCCTATCAAAATGACATTTCCTTCATGTTTTCATCTCTTCCTTCCCTGCCTGGAAATCTCTATTACAGTATCTCCAATAATGGCCCAACCTAACATGAGCTCAGGTCAATGGGGCGTGAGAGAAAGGCTGCACTGGAATTTATGCTAAAGTGCTACAATGGGTTGTATTGCAAGAGATGAAATAGGCTTTTGTGATACATTCTGACAGTTTTGCATTGGTATATCAGTTAAATAGTGTTTAGAAATCACCTTTATCACTACATACAGTGTATGTAGCCATTCAGACATGTTTCTAAATCTGAATATGAATAATGACTTTCTTGCCTTTAAACTCATATTTGAAAGTGAGCTTGCTTTTACATCTGTAACTAGAAATTCTCACTTTAGAGCTAGAGATAACATATTTTCCCCTGTAGAAATCAGTTTGGACTTAAAATGTGTAACATCTTCCTTTGTCCTCCATTTGTCCTTAATAATGACAGTGGTAGTAGGCCATTTACTTTTCTGTAGTTGACTCTTTGTGCAGACTTATGTGTTTGAATGTTTATGAACATTAATTGCTTTGGTAAGCTGAAATATTTAGTGGAGAAAAATGCATACAAACAATCAAGTCTTGTTCAGAAACATGGGAGTGGCTATAAAGTAAGGATAAGATCTGGACAAAAATAGGTAACGAGAAGTTTAAATAATGCATTATAAATTACATTACAGATTAAAAACCTTCTCCAACTTTAACACACTTAAAATAAATTCATTAGATACTTATAAAAATACTGCCTATAGTTCATTCAGTGATATTCAGCTTTGAAGTTTCAAATTGAGATCTGACTGCCTGGTTCAACTGTGGAGATGGTTCAAATCTATTTGCAGCCCCAGTCAGTAACAAACCTGACCACCTGCTTGAGCATCTTTAATCGTTTCTGTTAGTCACACACTGTCTAGCACTTTAGACAGAAGACTGATATACAGTGAAGTGTATAGAATTTTCTGATTCACTTCTGCAAGAAAGACAGGAAGAAAGAAAGGAAGGAAGGAAGGAAGGAAGGAAAGAAAGAAAAAGAAAGAAAGGTAAAGAAAAGAAAGAAAGAAAGAAAGAAAGGAAAAAGGAAGGAAGGAAGGAAAACCGGAAGGACGGAAGGAAGAATGTTAGATTATTGCCCATTCCTGTGTTTATCTTCATTATGTTTGCTATGGCCTTTCACATATGAAGGTAGAGGCTTCAAATATAAGTGTTTCTAACTATTTTTTTTTAAGCTGAGCTTTAATCTTTGCTATTTAGCTGTATTTTAAATATCTCTACCAAACTTCACAGCAAATGTATTTTTTGTTTTTGTATTTACACATAGATACACACATGCATCCACATATACAGACATTATGTTGCTGAACTGCATAACTAAACTAGTCAGGCACGATCTGCCCTTAGTGAAGCCATGTCAGCTGTTTTACCTTCATCATGTGAAAATCCATTTTAGTTTTAGATAGTATAAATTTCTTCTGTTAGGTAGGATGTGTTCCTTTGCTGATCATCTTCAAATAGAAAAATATTGTATATTTTTAGTTTAACATATCTAATTTTGCCAGATCATGTCAATTATAGCTTAACCAATGTAACTGTTTAACTGTTTGTTTATGTATGGCCAGTTAAAATACTTGCAGTTATATGAATGATGTATTATTATCAGCACATAGATATTTTGTGAAATAAACATAAGATAATAAATACGAAGTTTAAAATAACAACATATCAATTTATTTGTAGAGAAAATTCCCTTAGTCTTTTGTTTGCTTGTTTTTAATGAGGCTATGGAGCCTAAGCATCCCCTGCAGTAACTTGTCAAATTACCAGTGTTCATTCAGATAATTATGAAGTCTTATTCTATTCATGTTAAGAGTAATATCTATTTCTCTATATATAATTCTGTTGATTCCTAAAAATCATACACTGCATGTAGTCATAGTATGTATGAAGACGATTGTTTAATGCATTATGAGAAATCCTGAAGACAGAATTTCTAAGGAAATCTTTGCTTTAGTGAAGGAAATGGTGAGCAAAAAAAGAAATACAAATTATTTTTCATAAGCCTTGAGCAATAATTATTTCTTCATCTTCTTGAGTAGTGTAAAACATGTTTACAAATAGGAATTACTATTTCATCATACCAATCATTGTAAAAATCCTCTTTACTGTAGGAAGAGCTTTTACCCTGGCCATACC
>WHYT01017186.1:0-47627 GCA_009806455.1 Tetrax tetrax | reverse complement strand
TTTACTGTACATGATAAATACCTTTCACCTGCATTAGGACAAAATATATGCCTAATACTGAAGAGATAAACAGGTGAGTGCAGGGTACCTCTTCTTGTTGTTAAGATGATATAAGCTATGCATAATACTAAATTCTAGTATGTGTTTGTTATTTGCTTAGCTCAGTGAGAACACTGATACTGAAAAACAAGCAAGCAAGCATAAGCATGATGGTGAGTAGATGAAAGTACAATATGATCTTTACAGTGGATAGAGTTAGGATTTAAAGTGAAGAGTCTTGGTGCACTAGATGTAAGCAGTCTGAGAACTAAAGGAATTAGTCCAGGGAATTGTTTCAGAGAAGATTTCATGAAAGGATATATTAATTTGTATGAAAGAGAAACTAAGTAATGCCTGTACTTACAGAGAATAGGGGAAGTATGATGATATAGTAAAAGAAGAAACTGGTGTCTTTGACTGAGGAGAAGGCATTGTTAATAAACCATTTTAACAGCTCTGATCTTAGATGAGTGACACAGAGAGTAATTGAGAATTATTTGAAGAGAAGCCTTCTCTATGATTCCAAGCTTCTTTTAGTACTAATTCTTTTGCTGTTGAGATATTTACTGAAATACAGCAATGTAACAAATAACTTACTCTGAGTATTGGTTCTACTATTTTATTAGAGGTTTCTTTTTCCCTGAGTACTTCTAGCAGACTATTTTCACCTGCCCTTTGATGGTAAAGATCCTTCTTGTCACAACTGAATTAAAATTTCTGACCAAAAAAGTAACACTTCAGATCTCATTTCAGTATAATAGTAAAATATGACTGTAACGTTTGGTTTTTGCAGCTGTAATTTAAGCGGGAAAAGTCATAACATGTAGTCAGCTTGCATTAATATGCATTGTTTGTAGCAAGAAAAACAGTTTCTTTACTGTTAATAGGCAACATTTTGTCCATTTTTACACTTTTCAGCTGCAGTTTTAGCAAATATGTGAGAAGGAGAAAATACAGATAAAGTTAATTCTATATAATAGATACTTAAGTCAAGGGTAAGTAGTTTTCTTATAGGTACTAGAGAAAATGGAAGACAAAGGCAAAGAACTAAAATGACTTGTATATGTTTTCAAAACAATGGCTTCGACTTTTTCTTTGTCTCCAAAATTCATTGATAGTTGGGGCTGGGTTTTTTTTTTTTTTTTTTTTTTTTGTAGCAGTCCAGTAAATAATTTTACTGAAATTCTGGCTTCTATAGAAAAGCACTAGTGAGAGATTTTCAGATGTTGTGTGTTTCGGGTTTTTTGCTTATTTATTTGTTGTTTTTTTTTAAAGAACTTATCTCTGGAGCAATAATATTACCATTAAATTTTTGAAAGCAGTGAATTATAAAAAAAATCCAAGAACTGGAGAAAGCTTATGAGATATCTCTCAGCTTGTACACATAACTTCAGATTTCTATGTGTGGTTTTGTTTTGAGGTTTTTTGGGGGGAAAGACATATGAAGGGAAATTAAGCAGCTATGCTACATGACCTAAAAGGCAAAGTTTTAAACGTAAGACAACCAAATAAATAAATAAATAAATAAATAAATAAAAATAATAATAAACGGAATAACTGGGTGAATAAAAAACTGTCTTGATTATTTTGAGGACCTACCTCACTGATTTTAAACATAAAAACATTTGTGCCTAGAAGAAAAATAGTATCTCATAAAAAAGATAGAACAGCATGAGTTGCAGGGAGGGAAGGGGATAAACAAATGAAGGTGAAATTGAAGAATAAATGTATTAGCCTACAGAATCTTGAAGGCAAGCTATCAATATTCTCTTGTTGGAAAGTCTTGTTCTGACTTAATTTTGTTTTTCTTGTCTTTTTTCAGTCTCTAACTTTTTAAATAAATAAAAACATCCCTCTGTTTCTCTGATCATGTCTCTAAACCATTTTTTCGTTGATTATACTGATGAAGCTTGTGAATTTATCTGTTTTCACAGTGGCAAGGGTTTCTTTCATATAATTGTTTTTAACAGTGTTGGTTATTAGGATGCATTATCCCTTTTTGTAAGGATATCTTCCAGTAGTCACAGATGGGTTCATAACAATTTACAAATCTGAAAGTTTACTAATAAAAACAGAAATTTGAGAATAGATGCCAAGGCAAGTCTCTGTTAGATACATACTTGTTAATTAACAATATATATAAATATAGTTATATATTATAAACTACTGCTGCTGGAAAGACTATGCATCATTGCTCTGTTAGCATTTATGTAGAGTTTTTAAAATTCAAAATGTAAGGTAGATGCTACCCGTCTCATTGAGATGGTATAATTAATTAAGACTCTTACTGAAGAAAAATTAAGATCCAGACCCTCAAGGTAGTAAATATCTTGAAAACCAATTAATGGGTGTTATTACATTTGTATATTTCCTGGGACTGAGAAAGAGGGGGATTTGGATTAAATATTGTAAAAATATTTTAGTCAATAATTATTTGTTTTGGTAGCATCCATTCTCAAATGTTCATGTCTGTTAAAGTATGCATATATGGGACCCAAACAGTTAATGATCTCATTATGAGATAGCTGGTGACCATGGAGGGAACTGAAGGAAAAAAAGCAACAGATACTCATTTATACAGCCTGTATGTTAATGAAATGTTGCCTTGGAAACATAGGGCATGAGGAGAGGCAAGTTGCTTACTGAGTCTGGTAATGTTAAATAGCAGCTTTTCCATAGAAGTGTTGATGCACGTGAATCAAATCTAGTGTGAAGATGGCAGAGTACTTGGAGAGTTCATGTGAGACCTCAAAGTGACTTCAGGTTTGATGTGCTAGAAGTAATGAAATGAGATCTTTTAACACCTAAATCATATGGATCCAAAGAATATTTCTTTCTTTTTCTATTATGATAAAGTCAGAGTTCATATGTAAGCATAAGATAAATGGAGATCCATGTTTGCAATGACCATATTTCATAATTAATTGTTTCATTAGTTCCAGTGGAACTGTAGAAATGACTAAAGTATGACTGTTTTGTGCTAAATATATCCAGACTTGATGGTAGTCTGAAATCGGTGAATTTACAATTTATTTTTTAATGTCTTCCAGCCATAAAGCTTACAAGCAAACCTAGCAAGTAAAATTATTTGTAACACTGAAAATAATATTGTGCAGATATTCCCACTATAAAGGAAAAGTAGTGACACTTGCATATTTAGTGCTTGCTTAGTGCTACTATGTCAAAGTAGCATAGTCTGGTGCTGATGATTTCAAAGGTGATGAGACTGCTGCAACAAATCTTGAGGTATTTAATTGCAGAGACTGAGAAGATGATCAAAGGTCAAAATTGTCTCTATAATCTTAATTCAACCTTTTAATGCAGGAAGCATTATGATATAGCCTTTGAGTGCTAAATTTGGACTTCGTTTAGAAAATCAATCAAGATTGGACAGTGAGGAGGGCTCCTGCTTTCACTTATTACAAGAGTTGGTGTGTGTGTATAAACACAGACAGGCATATATGCATAGAAGCAAACCAGCATATGCATACAGACATATATATATATATATATATATATGTATGTGTGTGTGTGTGCATAGTGAACCAAGGAAGGTAATTAAAGGCAAGAAGAGATGGTATGAATATAGTTGATGAGGACATGCTTGAAAACTGGATTTAATTTTTGTCTGTCACAGACTTCTTGTGCAAACATTGCCAAGTCATTGGAACGAGTCTTTTTGCGGCTGCACTCTGGATTGTGGCCACTCTTTTTCCAGCTGCACTGAAAAGAACCAATGTAAGGCATTATTTCAAGTTTTTCTTTGATATAATGATAGTAACAAAAACTATGCAAATTAAATTTGTCAGTCAGCAGGAAATCTTTATAATATGATCTCTCCATGATTTTGGCATTTATTTTTTCAGCCTTGCATGCGAAATCTTGACATAAACTATTTAATATATATGGTGACATAAAAGCACTTAAAGCAGCTTTTTTTTTTGGTTTAGATGTTTTATCTGGATTCATTTTCATACATATACCTGTTGTCTGAAACTGAAAAGATCCGTAAGTTCTATGTTTAATGCAATTATGTAATGAAAATTAAGTAGAAGTTGTATGTAGAAATAAGTAAACTTGTAAAAAAAATGTCATCTGAAAAAGGAAAAGTGAAACAATTGGGTTTTGCCTGATATGTTAAGTTGCTTTATGATAACCCTGAAGAGCAGAAAATGTTTTTTATATACTCTCCTTTCAGTTATTTACAATATGTAGTGAAATGAACAAATAATGGACAGTTATGATTTTCACCCCCTTCTCCCCCCTTTCAAACAAGTCTTTCCACTTTCAAGCACAAGGTGAGCTGGATAGATTTACCAGCAAGAAAATAATCAACTACACAATCAGCTTAATTTCTGTGATATTCTTGACTTTTGACGATCAAGTTGGCTGGCTTCTAAGGGCAGAGAGTATAGACTAAAGTTCCTCACCTCCAACTGTGGGTTATTAAAGTGACACAAGTACTAAATACCTTTTCAGTGACATTTTCATTATGTGTTTTTTCTGTGGTCTTTTTTTGTTTGTTTGTTTAGTTGGTTGTTTTTGTTTTTTTTTCCCCCCTGAAATGTCTGTCTATGTTTTATGGACATTACTATTAACCCCATTTGATATAAACAGTTCAGTTCAATGTTTGGTCCCAGATGTGTTTCTGCCTCAATATTCATTACAATTCTACTGTGGTTTTCTGAAGTTTTATGATAATATGACAACTGAAAGGAATTCTTCCCAATATGTGGCACTTAGCTTCAGGCCAAGGCCAGGCAGATTGGGGATTTTTGTATATTAGTCAAGCTTTGGATTATCTATCAATGCCCAAGTAAACTGCCTACAACAACTAAATGAAGGGCATCAGCACTGTATCTTCTGATCTCACTGTGTGTTATAGCACAAAAAGCATCCCTTGAATAATTAGGGGGACAGTATTTCAATAAAGGTTTCTGGATAAGGGAGTAGTGTTGGCAGTCATAAAAGATTAGGAAAGATACAAGTGATTTGCCTTCTATAGGCAGGCCAGCCTCAACAAGAAACGGGGGGAGAAGATAGAGGAATGATCCAGAGGAGGAAATTGTGTCATTGGAATCAACAGTGGGAAAGGAGTGTGAAGATTTTTTGGCACTTCAAGGGAAATCTTTTCAATACTTGAGGTCAAAATTTAAGAAACTACAGGTTTTCACCTGTGCATAGGAGCTGCCATTGACCCCATTTCCAGTTCTTCTTACTTCATTGGTTATTCTGCATTCTTGTATTCAATGTTGTGCTAGCCCGTTCAGAAAATGGACTTCACTCACTGTTGCTTTTCTTGATCCAACAAGAACTATTTCTCTCCCACAATTTCTAGGAAAGATATTTCTGCATTTTTGCCACCTTAATAACTGGAACTCTTCTTCATGCATAGATGTGAATATATATATATATACGTGTATATATTATTTGAAGGTAAGTACACATATATAAAAAATATACATGCATGCATATGTGCGTGAAGGTAATGATTACTGACTTTGAGGCCCAGGTTCACAGCTACTCTCAATCTAGATGCTCTGAACATTATTCTTGCAAGTTACAAGTATCTCTCTCTACAGCTACCTGAAAGGAGATTGTAGGGAGGTGGCTGTTGGTCTCTTCTCCCAAATAACTAGTGATAGGATGAGAGGAAATGACCTCAAATTGTGGCAGGGGCAGTTTAGATTGGATATTACAAAAAATTTTTTTACTGAAAGAGAGGTCAGGCACTGGAACAGGCTGCCAAAGTGGTGGAGTCACCATCCCTGGAGATATTAAAAAAATGTGTAGACTTGGCACTTTGGGCCATTATTTAGTGGACATGGTGGTGTTATGCTGATGGTTGGACTTCATGATCTTAGAGGTCTCTTCTAACCTTAAAGATTCCATGATTCTGTGATTCTAAGTAGCAGTCAGTAACCCCCAGCCGTGGTATGTTATTAAATGAAGAGCACATAGTCAAATATACCTTCACAGTTGTCTTTACAGATTATAGGTAAAAGACAGTCACAGGCAGTTTCTGTATGTGTGATATTATATCTACTAAATTAACAGTGGTTCATTGTATCTTCAGTATTATTTGAAGTATGACTATTAATATGGTAGTTTACTGCCAGGGGTTGAATTAAATGCATTCAAAGTTGTGTTTGTTATTAGTGTTTCATACTAAAAGTCATTTTGCTAGTAACATATTTACTTTCGGCTGCAGTTTTCTTGTATTGTTTTTCTGTTTGTGGATTCTTAGCAAAAGACAAGGTCTTATAAATATTAAATTTATTTCAGGATAATAGTCACAATTAAGGCAAAATAAAAATAAACCCTGAAACCTTGCCTTTTAATGGAAATACGCTTCCAGATACCTTTTTCACTCCGTGCTGAGAGAAAGAAAGATAAGGTGCCTGGACTTCCTGGCTTTGTATGTGTTCAGCACCTAAGAAGAGCAGATCCTCAGTCTCAGCAAATCCCAGGTCTTTCTACTGAAATGCAGACGAGACATGGGGATGTAGTCTCCTGTAGTATGTGGCTGTGTAATCCTAATAATAATATGTAAAAATCAGAAGATGAGGCTTCTAAACAAACATCTTTACTGAATTCACTACAAGAACACTGGATATGAAGTGTTCCAGGACTGATAGGCATTAGTTTTTGCCACTACTCCCCACTGAGCTGGAAAAGAAAATATCTTGAGAACATGAACTTAAAACCTTTTTTTTTTTTTTTTTTTTTTTTTTTTCTGCAGTGTTAGTTTGACAACTGCAGCTGCTGTTCTGGCTCCAAGGCACCTGAATCTCATTTACTTAGGAACCATTTTTCCCCAATAAGCAGGGGGTTATGCTATTGCCAAAGTGCAGAAAATATGAGTACTTTTCAATAGAAAGCTATTCCCTCCCAAACTGTCTGAGTTTTGGCTGAGATTCTGACTTCTTAGTCACTGGAAATTGACTGATAACTCCAGTGGGACCTGGATTTACAGTTCTCAGCTCATGTTAAAAGCTGTTAAAAAATACAAACCTATTCTTTCCTTCTATCATAATAATTTTATTTGAAGTATAATTAAAATATTGCTGGTCATGTCCTTTTTAACCATATAGGCCTTAACTTAAATGTAGGGGTACTCAGTTAAGCAGCTGGAACTCAGGAATTGAGTCTACATGGGTTACACAGGGAGTAAGTTAAGATTTTTCAGCTGCTTGTGCAGTCATTCCAAGTAATGTTATTTAACGGTCACTTGCACTCAGTCAAGGTTTACTTGAGAGGAGTCAATCTAAGAATAGAAAATTTTAGTTAACCCTTCAGTGAAAACAACCAGCTCTTTATGAACTGTTTGCCTCAAGTTCTCAGGACTGGGTAGGAAAAGAAAACATAGTTTCTCTTGGAGATTGCAATCAAACATTCCAGTTTAAAAGGTGAAAGGTTAATGAAAAATTTGGATAGTGCGGTAATAAAACTATATGTGAGCTTATAAGGAAATGAAATCTTTGTATTCAGTTCAGAATATGCAGTAAGTAAAATCATGACCTGCATACTGAGTGGTAAGATAAAAAGAAAGATGAGATCAGAGCACACTTACTAGGGATTGTACATCCATTGTACATCCAGAGTATCAAATAAGAAGAGGAAGCGTCTGACTGGAGGAAAGACTGGGGAAAAAGAAATGTGCTAATGCTTTTGAAAGATAACATTGTAATATAGGCACGTAAAGTGGCAGGATTAAGGAAAGTTTAATTACTACTTTCCTTTACGTCAAATTTTTTTACTTCACATTTTTTGTTCATGCATTTTAAATCTACAGATTGCATGGTAGTAAAATTATATGCCTTTAATTTTAATGAGGTGTGTATACCATTTTAAAGTTAATATGTCATCTTCTACTCTTCTGTACTATGAATTTTACCCCAGGCTCTATAGCACTGTAGGTAGAAAGTTGTATAGATTTAATGTTATAGAAAATTATGTTAAGTCCTTGTCCTTCTTAAAAACTTCTCTAAGATGGTGATGAGATTTAATAGCGACACATGCAGCTTTCCCATGTCTAGTTTCTATCATTCTCTTAGGCCACCATGTAGGAATGAGTAGAGTGAGTGTCCCTGGGCAGGCACAGTCAAGGCTGGTGGAAATGCTGAGGGTGCATCTGACCTCCCCACTGCAGAGCACTGAGTGCTACATGGTGAAATACCCTCTCCCCAAAACATTTCCTTCCCAGTAGTAGTATTTTCAGATTTGGGAAGTGACAGACTTTTTTCCTGCTTACAGCAATGTTGCATAAATCCATTCATCACTTGAAATGAAAAGAATGGCCTTGGATAAGTGTGAGATCTACTGTACTGTTATGATACACTGACAGTAAATGCTCCATTTGTGCCTATTGAAATTGCTAATTTTTCCATTTGACGCTCAAGTGCTGAAGCCAACACAGCATGTAAACTACTTTATGGGCCCCAGGAACACCCTCTCAAGCTCAAGTCTGTTCATTATTCAAGAGATGTTATATTAGAACAGTTGTCTGGCCTGAAATATTGCTCCTTGCTTTTGAAAAGCTGTTCAGTTTTTTCACTATGAATAGCTTTCCTTATCAGAGCAGAGTTTTCTTTATTTATTTTGATGGGAAAATTTGTTTATTTAGCGAATCATTCTAAAACTATACAGGTCCCAGTATTAGACTTTTTGGTCACAGGGAGTCTTCAGTAGGGAATGAATGAAAACAGAGCCTCTGTTAAGCTCCCATGCTGTTCACTAGAGAGAAAATACCTTGTTGTTAATTACAGCAATAAAACAGCAGAATATGTTTTGCAAGTTACAGTACAGAAACGATATATCTTTGTATTTGTGTAAATCTGAATTGGATCATGGATGCTATTTCTTTTAAAAATATAAATAATCACTGTAAGTAGCATGATGGGTCTGATTTTCTGTCACCAAAAAAAAAAAGGAGAAAATATTTAGTGTAAGGGGACCATCATCTGCTGCTGAATATCTGTTATGCAGCAATTGATAGAAATTTGTAAGGAAGTAATTTTAATGTGTTTAAAGTGATTTTGATGTTGCAGTATAGTTGGCAATCACAATCATATGTGGGTGATTTACTTATCCTTTCCTACATTCTCAGAATTATCGCAGTTTATTTTTCTATGCTAATTTTAAGTGCTTTAAGGGTCTATTTTTTTTCAGTCATTTCAGCTTTGTTAATTAGCAAATTACCACTTCAGTTAAAAGAAACTTAAGGGGCTTGACACGCAGAGTATGTCAAAAAGGTCTTTCAATATTTACAGTTTTTGTGATTCTGACTAGGCCTTGAACTTTATATGAATTAATGCATTTAGATAAGTGATGAAAGTGGGAATTATGCAAAATTATAATCTACATGTTCAAAATGAGCCCAAACTCCAAAGATCATAAAAAAATAATGATATCATAATTCATGCTATTTATATTTATTGGGAATTCATAGGTTTACCACTATATCTCTATTTGATTTAGTTATAGGCAGTCCTGCGAGAAGCAGGGAGTTGGACTCAGTCTTTATGGGACCCTTCCAACTTGAGATATTTCATGATTCTATGATCTCTGTGCAATTTTCTTCCTATAGCCTTGAAGATACATATTTTTCTCCTCAGACACAATGCAAATGATGCCTCCCCTTTTTTAAATCTTTTATGACTCAGAGAACAGGCAGTATGCACAGGCATGATTAGCTTCTGTAAATTTGACAGGTTGGCTTCTTGCTAGCTATAAATGGCTTCAGCTAGAGAATGAGCTGACCTCTTCAAACAGTAATATAAAGTGTTTCCAGTTCTCTGGGGATATATGTATATGTCCCTATACATATAGGGAAGGAGGGAGAAGACAGTATACATGTTTAGAATTGTCTCTAAAATATTTATCTATGTATACACTGAAATATAGGGATATATATGCACACACACTAAAATAGGGACAGTTGCAGGTATTCTCTTCTAGTTCATAGCTCATTAGTTCTTCTAGTATGTATTACTCTTCTAGAAGAAAGATGATTTAAGTGGTGATTTAAGCAGTTTAGAGATCATTGTCTTATTTAATTATAGTGATTTAGAATGAGCTTTAGGGAACCTGAAAACAAATTGTAACTGTATCTTAGTCATGCCTTCAAAATAATTTTATTTTCAATAAAGAAAACAAATAAAAAATATATGGTTAAACATCTAGTAATAAATTGTGGTAAACAAAGTCTGATCATTTATACACTGCTGTTTTGATTTCAAGTGAAATCAAGAATGCAACATATTAAGTTCAAGATAGCGTAATGCAAAACCAACTATTTTATAAAACCATACTGTGATCCATGTTTTTCTGCTTTCCTTTTTTATAGCAACCATTATTACAACCTTGAAAACTAGCAGAAAGAATCTTGTAATTTACTTGAAAATTTTGTTTTCCAAAAAAAGTTTAAGGGTGTAGTTACTTGATGATTATTATTATAATATATATTTTTAGTGAGGAAATATTAGGAGTTCAGTTGAAATATGTATGTCTTGAAGTACACCGGTTATGTAATGTCCAGCAGAGGTAATTAATAGATGAAATTACCTCCAGGAAAGTATGGGGATAAGGTTCAGAACTTTGGTAGACAGACAGCAGTCAGAGATAACCTTACTGTGTCAGCACTGTGTATTTCTAATGGGTTGTTTAAAATTTCAATCCCTCCTCCAGTCATTACAGATTTTCATTTTCTAAAGAAAACATGTAATTATTCCTTGCAGATTTACACAAGTGAGACATTTGGCAGATAATAAATTAGATAGTTATAGGCACTGATTTTAGTTCTTATAATGCAGAGTCTTTTAAAAATGTGAATATTTAATCCCATCATATATGCATTAAAATTTCCAGAACAGAGCATGCATCACAAGTACAGGATAAGGAACTCTGCCTAGTAGAGCAGTGACTGAAAAGGTCTAGGGAGTCATTGTAAATAATACTCAGACGTGACCTCCTCTTTTATTTCTGCATCTAGTGCCCTAAATATGTGACAGATGATAGGAACATCAAGTTGGATGGCTCAGCAAAAGGCGGGACAAGATTCTGTGGTAGGAAACTTAAGATACCTGTGCTCAGGCTAGGAACAATGACTCATTAATGAATATTGTATTTGGAGTCATTACCTTGTGTTTTGGTGGATTACTCCTTTACTGGAACATTTTAATTGAGTAAAACTATCTTTGTAAAATACATGCTACACCTCAAACAGAAGTTACATTCCAATACTGAAATAATGCATTTCATAGTGTACATCTTGCAGGTGCTTAAACTACAGGTTATAGTATGATCCCTTTCGATGTTAAAAAAAGAAAAATCTCTGACAATGGAACAACAGCTTTTATTCCTCAAAATACACCTTAGTGGGAAACAGATCCATCTCTGAGAAGAAACCTAAAATAGTTATATTTGGGAAACCTAACAAGGAGCTTTGATAGGCCTGAAGAAAGTGATGAGTGAAATGCTGTGAAATAGTTGTTCTTTTTTATTCTTGTTTCTTGTGCTAAATGAGTATTCATGTGTGACCAGTAGCCTTATTATTTTATTATTCATTCTTTCTTATTCGTTCTTCATTGTTCTTTCATTCAGTGCTTTTTTTTTTTTTTTTCCGATAGTGTAGTGAAGGAGGACGTTGTATGTATGGTAACATGTAAATGTCCAGTCATATAAGATGAAAAAAGAAAATGAAATTATAAACAACAAAAAGAAAAAGTTCTGAAGAATTCTAGGACAAAGAATATATTTCCATACATTATTTGGACAACTTCAGGAGTTCTAGGGCAGATTTTGGCAAATATTTACCAGATTCTGAATTTATAAGCATTTGTCTCATGTTGTGTGTTATTTGTGCTCTGTACATAATTCAGATTACACAGGAAAAGACAAAGCTGCATAGGTGACTTTAAAAAGATGCTCCACTAAAATTAATGGACAAACAGCCAAGGTAGCCTATGGATTTTTTAAATGAAATAAATAATGTGGATGGAATGAATGAGGTTGATTCATTGTGATTTTATCTGAAAATGCACTTTCTTTTTTCTTCCACATGTGAGGGTATGTGCAAGGGACAAAACTAATGTGAAATCAATGAATAAATCTTATGTATGCAGATAGAGTCATCTTTTGAGATTGGCTTGTGGAGAACATTGCGGATTATGAATCATGCCACTATCACATCACACTTAAAGCTTTGAAAATAAGAAAGGGTGCTTATAAAGAGAGGGAGCTTATAAGATCATGTTGTCCATAAGTATTCTATTTTTTTCAGAGTAGCAGTAAAATTCATGATGATGAAATGCACAGGCGACAAAGGGCTTTATGCATTGATTAAATGTCTTGGCTTTGGTCTAGTATTTAATCAACTGCCAGAGAAATTTACTGCCTAGCATACCCAAGCAACATGAATATTATCCTTTAATCTTACTACTACAGACAAAACAAATGCTGAAGTTTCTGGAATCTGCAACTAAAAAACTCAAGTGTTTTAGTATATACGTTCATTGTCATTGTATACATAGATTTATCTGTGTACATAAAAGTCAAGATAAGATTATGCTATTACGATGCATTAATAAACAAAATTACCCTCCTGAAGAGCAGTTCTCTACTACTGTGAACATATTTCTCTCTTAGCAGAGCTCAAAAGTTCGTAGTTGAAAAGTTAATAATTATTAATATAACTTTAAAAAATCACAGTATGAACTGTGAAACACTGGACTTGAAGATCCCTTTGAACATTATTTTCATGATTCACTTACAAGGTCACAATGATAAGCTTTCCACCCCATTTCCTATTACATTTTAAAAAAAAAATTGTTATCAGTGGCATCTTCTAGTTGAAATTGGATCATCTGACAGAGGAATTAATGAATTAATTTTGATGACAGAAGAAGGGGCACCCATCCAAGTCTTGAGACATCAGCAACATGAGTTAGAAGGGCAAAAATTAAATAAAATAGCAGCTTATCTTCTTTCATCCAAATAACTGAAATTCTTCAATCATACCAAAGCACCCCAAAAAAGATATAAAGTATGTATCACGGAAATTAGCGTATGTGATGTATTAAGAACAAGCAGTTAATGTTAGGCTTTATTTCTTTTGCAGTTACACTTATAAACAGCTGCCATTGATCTGTTTGCAAGCAAAAGATCCTAATCCACTATAACTAAGCCCAGTAGCAGCTGACTTGTTATACCAAATGGAGACTTGACTCATAATGACAGCCTTGCTCAAGCAGGGCCACCTGAAGCTGGTTAGTTGGTTGCCCAGGAGGATGTCCATATGTCTTAAGAACATCTCCAGGGATGGAGACTCCACCACCTCACTGGACAACCTGTGTCAGGGCTCAGCCATGCTTACAGTAAAAAAGTGTTTCCTGATGTTCAGACAGAACCTCTTGTGTTTCAGTTTGTGTCCACTGTCTCTTTTCCTGTGACTGGGCATCACTGAAAAGAGTCTGGCTCCTTCCTCTTCACACCCTCCCTTCAGGTACTTAGATACATCACTGAGATCCCCTCTAAGCCTTCTCTTCTCTAAGCTACACAGTTGCAGCTCTCTCAGCCTTTCCTCATATGTGAGGTATTCCAGTCCCTTACTCATCTTAGTGGACCTTCACTGGACTCTCTCCAGTGTGTTCATGTGGGTCGTGTACTGGGGAGCCCAGAACTGGACACCATACTCCAGGTGTAGCCTCACCAGTGCTGAGTACAGAGGAAGAATTACCTCCTTCCACCTGCTGGCAATACCTTGTCTAATGCAGTTGAAGACAACTTTGGCCTTTTTTTGGCTACAAGGACACATTGCTGGTTGATGTTCAATTTCATTTTCCCCAGGACCCTCAGGTTCTTTTCTGCCAAGCTGCTTTCCATTTGGATGTCCCCGGGGCAGTACATCTTGATGTACAGGGTTGCTCCTCCTCAGATTCAGGACTTTACAGTTCTTATTGAATTAGATAATATAGACTTGATATGAATAAGATTATTATGGGGGTATGGGTAGATTTTTTGTTGTTGTGTTTGTTTGTTTGTTTTGTGGTTTTTGTTGTTGGTTTTTTTTGTGTGGTTTTTTTGTTTGTTTTGTTGGGTTTTTTTTTAAAGAAAATGTTGTTAAATTACTGTGGCTAAGTGTTCTCTAAATAAAAAAAAAAAAATTGTAGTTGCCTCTCTTCCCTCTTCTACCAAATGAAGAGTTAAAATGGAAACTACAGTTTTAAAGAGAAAATGAGGCATTTTTCCTGTTGCATTCTAGAGCGTAATTAAGGATAGAGTTCTCACCTTGAAAGAAAGAGAAGAGGTGTCACAGGGTTAAGTGCATAGGAATATTTTGCTGGAATCTCCACTCAGAGCAGCAGAAGTTTGCTTAGAATAAAAGGGTCTTTGTTTGATTGATTTGGTTAGAGATTTTAATTTAATTAAAGTATTCCTGCATATTGCCGATTTGTTAAACAAAATAACTAAAAGCTTATCATCCTTCTCCTAACACTTGTTTGTTATTTTAATCTACAGTTTCTCAATATTTTCTTAAGGGATTCTGCTTCACTCAGTTGTTAAACAAAGCGTCTCCATATTTTCTATTCCTCTTCTTTCCCTTAGTCATGAAAGCTTAACTCTGTGCCAAAGAATAAAGTAAACAGCACCCTGTCAATCAACAAGGCCTTCCTGTGCAAGTGCTTCTATTTTTTACATATATTTCTTTAACAAAAAAAGTTGCAAACTCTTCTCTGTCACTAATTAAAGCCTCTAAAGAAACACAGAGGATCCTGAAAAATTAAACAGGGCCATATAATTTTTAAAAACTTGATTATCTGTTTTGCAGTCTTAAAGTTCTAGTGAAATAATGATCATGGCCTAACAATTCTGCTTGTGCATCATCAGTCTCTGATCTCAAGTCTGTGACATCTTCTTGCCTCTCTGTCCTGGTTTTGGCTGGGTTATCTACAACATTATCTAATCTTTAGTCTCTATTTCGCAATAAGGATTTTCGTTTCCTTGCTATAAAGTTTTTTGGAAGGTGTTTCAAAAGTAGAAAACATGAGAAAGACAAATTTTGCGTTCAAAGGAACACTAAGAAATTTCAAGACCAGTTTTGACGATACTTGAGTGGTTCAAGAAAATTAATCACTAAGCTATTGAAACTAACACTAACTAAAGTGAGTGTCAATGGGAAGGAGAAGGAGTTTTTTAAACTTTTTGTCCCCAATATGTAGTCATTATCAGCATAAGTGATATTTCCTAATCGTGTCATATTACAGTGTCAAGTTCTGTGATAGAAGCATTTTAGAGTTTTATTAGTTCAGAAGGTTACAATTTCTAAAATTCTAGAAACTGTTTAATAGTGTAAATTAGTTAAAAGTATATTTTAACAACAAATTGTTAATGACTCTTTACACACATGGGGTTTTTTTGACAATATGAAAATAGTTTAACTTAATTCTATCGGTTGTCTGTTCTCATGTGGACCAATTTCACCCCCCAAAAATCATTATAATAACTCTTAAAAAATCTTCTAAAATAAAGTAGAAAAGACAGGAAAAAATAATGATTTCTTATTTGTTTTCTTTATTATTCATGCTTACAAGTAAGTGTTAAAAACTGTAATTAAGAATATTTCAACTAATGAAACATTCTAAACCAGGAAATGAAACAGAAACCACAGTTATTTTATTAATGGCATTTTTGTCCAATTTACGAATTTGAAGCCTTTTTTTCCCTCTTTGACTTTAACGTGACTGGAAGAAATCACTTTATTTTCTAACTATCGTCTATCTGTCATCTTCTATCCTTTTTTTCTTGCTGAATGGCAGTGGGTTGTTTTAAATAGAGTAGTACTGGATTTCCACCAGAACTACAAGGTGGTATTTATCAAAAATTTAAAAACTTTATTTGTAAATGAGAGGCTGTTCAGGCTTTTCCGTGGTGTCTCTAATTAAGAATAACTCCAGAGAAATAAGTTGGTGAACCAGTTGAAATACTGTAGAGAGAGAGACCATCTTTAAAATGATAACAGCCCCTGAAGTATGTTCTCCTTGTGACAATAAGATCAAAATCTAAATCGTCGAACATGCTGAGGGTGCACTCTATCCCACTGTCCATGTCGCTGACAAAGATGTTGAACAGGGGCAGGCCCAATACGAACCCCTGAGGGACACCACTGGTGACCAGTCTCCACTTGGACATTGAGCTGTTCACCACCACTCTCTGAGTTCGGCCATCCAGCCAACTCCTTATCCACCGAGTGGTCCATCCATCAAACCCATGCCTCTCTAGTTTAGAGAGAAGGATGTCGTGCGGGACAGTGTCAAAAGCTTTGCACAAGTCCAGGTAGATGATATCTGTTGCCTGTCCCTTGTCCACCGACAATATGTGTTTGTGTGTTTTTATATAAGTATGGTAATATGGATATACATATGTGTGTGTGAAAACATAAAGAAGGTAGTGGCAGACTTTCATTTCTGCTTATTTGTTACTTTGTTCCTTGCCTCTTGAGTGTAGCTTTGTATTCATCAGTGATTAATTATTGATTTGCAACAAGTAAAATGTCAAAATATATTTGGTTTTGTCATTATGTCAAAATATATTTGCTATTATAACTTTTTAATGTTTCAGTGTTAGAATGAGGTCTCTAAGGAATAGCATTACTTAATGATTCAGCAATATTTCCAAGAACTGTTGCAACAAAAGTAGGAAGGTCCAAAAGAATATCGATATGCATTTGCTTTATTATGGAAGACTGTTAATGACTGTTTTGAAAATAACTTTTCTTGTATATTTTTAGTCATTATTTACAGAAGTATGCAGATTGAAGGGTCTTTAGGGTGATTAGATAATTGTTCAAACCAAGTTGGATTTTTCTTTTTCTCAAAAAAAGAAATAAAACCCATAGCTTTCAATAAATGTTGAGGAATGTACATATAGGTGTATGATAGACTGATAATTTACATAGTATGAATATTATTCATAAAACTATCAGACTAGGCTACGGTGGGCTAATAAGCTTCTATATGAAATCCTTGCAAATTTTTCCATTATTATATTTCACTTTGAGTAGTGATTTGGATTTTATGACCTCAGAAGGCCAACCTAAATTATGACTACATTAATGCATCAAGAGTTACAGTAAATGTCTCTCCTTTTCTATTTTTAAAAGGATGATTCCCACCTCAAGTTGCAAAGAACTTTGCCTTGCTTTTCTCTAGTTTCTCCAATATGAAACTATTTCAAGTTCTACCTACTCCTAAATGCTCTTAGAGGATTGCTTCTGACTGCAAATAGTGCATTACATTACATGTATTTCTGGTGTTTTTTTAGCCTAGATGCATTTCGGCACCTTGGATTGAACTGGTGGTGGGTGGAGTTTATGAAGTGTGAACCTGGAGCAATCTTTCAATTAGTTTTCTCTGAAAGAATCTGTTTTGTACGCTCTGAGACTGCAATAGGCAAGATCAAGAAGTTAACTTTGAAAGCTTCCTCTTAATCCAAATTAAAATGCTAATGTAGATGCACTGCTCTTTTCCTTCCCTCATCTCTGTGACTCCTTTTCCTCATTTTGATGTTCACTGTGTCACCTATCTTAAGACCTTTTGAAATATTACTGCTGCTAGTTTGTTGTCTCGATGACACCACCACTTACTTATCTTTTCTTCCTCTAAATAATATACCACTTCTGCTTCTCTGACCTTGCACTTTATAGCCATGTTCTGTTCATCACATTTGCTATTAATTGAGCCATCAGCTCTGTCCCAGAGTATCTGTTTGCTGTACTTGTGCAGGGGAACACAGTCATTCAAAATATCCCCCCTCACTCCAAAACCATATCAAAACTCATGTCTGTGGTAATGCATGCTGTAACTTGCAGGTTAATCATGGATAGATAAGTTCCAAATGAAGATTACTTAAGAGTTTAAAATATGATTTTGTGAAAGGAATATGATATTCAGAGCAAAAATATGCTGAATGTAATTATTTATGTGTATCACTGTAAAACTTACAATTTTTAATTATTTCTTACTGCAGCTGAGATTGCAGCTGCACATAGGACCATTTTCAATTATGTTTTTCCTAGAATAGTTTCAGCTGAACTGAATTCAGCAATGGGTAGAGAAGCTCAAGTTATTCTTTGAGCATGTGTTTTTTCACATTGCCTGCAATGTTGGATATTGCTTTCAGACAGAGGAACAGTCAGTTTATGTAATGAGTTCAGTAAGAAATTGTTTTGTCCTGTGGCAAAAGGAAGAGATTTTATTTAAGCACTACTGCTTGGGTAGTTACTCAAGTGTAAATTGTTGGCATATTTTAAAATAAGTCAGTTTGTTAAGATGAGATAAATTATAAAGTTCTTATTTTCATGTTAATGTATTTTCTTCCATTTTTCTTAATAGTTATTCTTTAGTAATACAAGTAACCCAAGTAATCTTCTGCTGTGGCAGCTGACATAGTTTTCTACTGACAGTGTTTCATTGATTATTTCATTTCTGTTTGTATTTTTGCCCTATTAGAGGAAACAGAGGTTTATAGCTGTGATAGTCCTGAGCTGTAATTCTCACTGAGGCTACATCTGGGTGATTGCAGACAAACCACTTGACCTCAATATAACTCAATTAACCCAGTAGCAAAATTGGGTAAACATCAAAATCTCATTGAAAAGCAGCTGCTGCATCTAAATTGAATTGTCTAAAATTGCATTGTGACAGCATTGCCATTGGGTCTCTGAAGACCTGAATTTTAATTGTTTTTCAGTCATAATGCTACATGAAAACAGCTCTAAAAAGTATACAAATAATGATGCCTCTGTAGTTTTGCAATGATGTTGCCTGTATAGTCAATGGAGGCATTTAGAACAAATCTTTAAAGCTACTATGATAAATTCTTCTTACATTTTTAAAATTTTGTCATAACCATTTACGTGTATATTTACTTGCAAGGGGCATGTGTTTTTATAATTTTGGATCAGATAGCAGCAATTTCATCAATAATTCATCATACAAGCTTAAGAAATTGATTGATCTTGAGGGCAACCTAGAAAACACGAAGATAAAAAGAAGTTTTATGTATTTTTAGAAATGGATGGCTCAATCTTGGGAAATATTCCATGACAGTTATTGCTTTTTCCCTTGATTTGAACATGCTTCTTTTCCAGTTTGTGATATCTTCTCCTTCAAGTATTCTTGTAGCAAGGTGAGTTCTTCAGTTGAGCTGTAGCTGGAGTATGAGTGTACCTTTTTTCCAGTAATGGTGGAGTCCACACTTCAGTGTCACGGATGGCCTGGATCTCCAGGCACAAGCAGTAATAATATTTTGACAAGACCTGAGCTAACATCTTAATGAAATTTTTTTCATCATAATGAATTTTAAATTCTGAAATATTTCTTTTTTCTTAATATGTATTCAAGCTTATATTTCTCATGCAGTCCTTTTATAGGACTGTAATTTAGGATTTTGGCTGCTACTTCCCTCAGCGTACTGAAGATCCTGTGCTACTCTGGGCTTTTTCAGGACCAGCCACTTGGAAAATAATTACTGTTAATACTGATCACTCTAGTATTCTACTCTGTCACTAGAAAAAGATCCTTAGCTTACTCAGTAAACCTTAAACACAGGTTTAACTCTGGACTTATCACACAGGGCACTTTATTCAGATACAATGGATAATAGCAAATATACATACTAACTTTTTTTTTCTCATTATGAAATTAGTAGTGCTCAGTGACATCAAACTAGCCAACAGCCTGGAATCTTCCTTTTTTTTTTTTTCTGTTATTTGTATCCTCTTCCTTAGGCATTGCATCATGATTTTTACCTCCTAATTATTTTATTGTGAATCACTCATTATGATGAATACACTCATTATTTTTTATCCATATACAATGCATGCTCATGTGCCAATCAATACAGTAGCAGCTGTATAGGCAATACACATTTAATACTATACTTGGCTATATGCCACTCTACATATTGTCTTTGAATTATGACCAGCTCCCCTATGAAAGGGGTAATTTTCTGTAGGTTATCAAGTGAGTCACTTGATAAACTACAGAAAATTTTATTTTATACAATCAAAAACATATATTTTGTCTTTTCACCATTGCACACAGAGCTTCTGAGGTGATCAGTCAATTGTTATCACTCAATATATTTTGTAAAAACAATCACATGAGGGAAATCTGATGTTTGTTTCACCATGGAACAAGCTTTATAGTGTAGAACTGCCTATGCTTGAGAAACAATTTTATCATTGTTTACTATCAATGATCTACTTACCTATATATCAGCAGAGAGATCAAATATCTTTTTACATTCTGAAAGTTAACTAAGATTTCTAATTGTGAAAATCAAATACAGGCATACACCTGCCTGTGTACAAGTTTAATTATTCAATGCTTTATTCTGTTCTAATATATTTAGTAATCAGTAAGGTAGTCATAGCCATATGATATTAACAAAACCAAAAATATATTCCTAATAGGACTTACTAAGCAGCCTTTATGCTAACTGTAAAAAAAAAAAAGTTAAATATTTGTCATCTGATCTTTTCTAATGCAAAAACCCCACACTTTGCTTTAAAAAAAAAAAAAAAATCAGTATTGTCAATATAATGGGTAAGTGGAAAAAAGTGTTCAGAAATCTCAGTGCAGGAATCTTAAAAATAACTTTTATTTAATAATATAAACAAAACATACTCATTTCTGAATTTTAAAAAAAATAAAGAACATACTATCCTGTATTTGGAAATACAGATTTAATGCTTTAGGTAATCTGATGAAATAGGAGGATCTGGTTACAAAATAGTTTAAAAAAAAATAAAAAGAGGCTTAGTTTGACCTGAATTAATTTCTTATATGAAGCCACATATATAGAGCCAAAACCATAGAACAGTTCCAAAGGGGCACAGAAAATCAGTACAGTGAATTTGTGTTCTGTGTGGTCATTTCTTGTAACCTTTTGCTTTTTATTATTTTTCCTTCTTGTATGATGGAAATTATTGTAAGGAGCTACAGAATTATCTCTTGCACTGAGAAGTGTGTGCGAATTTAGGTGAGCATGAATGTTTCAGTGGATGGCTATATCAAAGATGGAATAGGAAACTTCATTAATTTCCCATTAGTTTAAAGACTGACTTGATGACTTGCAGTTGAGATGATGATGCCTTAAAAGACTTAGTAGGTAATTATATATCTATGATCTGTCTATCCTTTCTCTTCCTCTCTATCCATAAACGGGATCAGACAACTAAGAAGGAGTGAGAAGAAAAGTGTGAAGAGTTGTTTCATTTTCCCTGTGAGTTTCAGACGGTATTTCTCTTTTATTGCAAACAAACTTGGCTGGAAGCAGCCACAGAGCACCCTTTTCTAGATTTTCCCACCACAGATCAAGGCTGTGGGCACTGAAGATGCTGACAAGTCCCCCACCCTTTGCTCTGGTATGTAAGGACCTCCTTGAATTTGTAGTCCTCCTCTGTGCCTGGGGTTTTCTGATACCCATGGTACATCTCAAAGCCCCCAAGTTACCTTAGTTAGTGGTGTGACACCCACTTGATCAAATCCAAAATGCCCCTTAGGAAACCCTTCTGCATGCCTGTGTGTGATAAGTTCTGTTTTCTCACTCCTGGGTCCTGCCCCCTCATCAAAGAGGGGCACTTTGGTGGGCAAGCTTCTGCTGCCCGTGAATACCATGGCTCAGGTGAAGGCCTAATTAGCTCAGGAAATATATTTCTATAAAATAGAAAATCATCTTAGAGCAGTAGGTGTAAATTCATGGCATCACTCACAGGATCTCCTGACTCGTGGATGTCCTGCAGGAAGACAACCCTGGTGCACACATATATTGAGTACCCTGCTTTGTATTTCCTTCCTGTTTTCTCTGGGACCTCTTGTTGAGTTGATAGCTGTGTTTTTCTCTTTGAATGTCCATCATCTCTTGCATCTCCTCCTTGCCTTAAAAAGCTGACCCACAATAGGATAAAAGGGAAGAAGCTTGAGGCAGGCAGGGGGCAGGAGTCAGGATATCCCACAGTCTTAATTCTGCTCTCTTCTCATTTGACATCCTTGGGCATCCCTAATATTTCATTTTTCCCCTTCACCTCTCCTCCTTTTTTTCATGTTTTACCTCCCACAACGATTTTATTTCCCCAAGATGCTTTCCCTTTCCCTGTTTGAGGAATGAGTGATATAATACAGTACTTCTGTGTACAGCCTGATTCCCGTCCCTAACTGGTAAAATCAATAGAAGCTGCAGTCACAAGTGTATGCTCAGGGAAGAATAATGATGGAAGAAACCATTTTCATGGAGCACAATACACAAGCACACAGCTTGATGTATATAGTGAGCATAGACTTCCGTGAAAGCAGACAGCAGCCCAGTCAGCAAAGCATCTTCTAGTGCTGATGACATTCTTCTGCTTTGCGGGGTATGTTTCAGAGTTTTAGTGGATTCTAACTGTTAATTTCTCATGTACTAATGGAAAGGACCAGTGTGTAGTTCTCACAATATTGTAATTGTTGTTATTTAAGAAAAATAAACAAAGAAAAATAAACAGAAGTATGTAGTGGACAAAAATTATTCAGATGATAGTGATTTTGTTGTTTAGTTTTCTAGGCAATCTGATACAATATATTGCCAACATTTTATTTTTTAAAAATATTTATAATAAGGAAAATATTTTCTCAATTTAAGCTATCTTTAAAGGCTTTTAGTTCAAAAAATCAATGTGAAAATAGTGCTCAGAACTGCCTGTATTTTTTATGTTCCAGTTGAAGAATCCTAAATTCCTAATGGTTTAAACACTACAGCAAAACTTTTTCAACAATTTTGTTTGGTAGTGTAGTGAATAAATACCGTCAGCACCAATTACCATCAGTAATAGTAATTTGTGCTATACATTACATCGAAGATAAGAATCTGCGAGTCTTTCACAGACAAAACACACTCATGCATGAAGTAGATAAGCTCAGTTAAACAAAAGCATATGATAATGTTTCCTTATTTTCCTAGAGAACATATACCAAAAAGTGAAACTAGGTGCCAAGTCTCCATTTTTAAATACCATGAAACTTCAAAATACAGTGTATGAAGTGGCTTGATGTGATTTGAGCTGCAGAAGGAGCAGAAATTCCTTTACATTTAAGTCTTTTGCTGAGCTTTTTATGAGTCTTCCTGATAGTCTAAAAATAGACAAACACTATTAAGTGAGATATTTTTCCTGTAAACATTACACATTTTCATGAGCATGGTTTCTTAGAATTGTATTCTCCAATAATTTTTAAGATTAAGTATTTGTGTTTGCAAAAGATGGAAATGGCAAGTAATAATATATTTTTTAAAAAGAAAATAGCGAGATTTATACTTCTTCTTTATAAAATATTGAAATTCACTGTTCTGATGACTGCAATATTCTTATCTCCATTTAATCACAAAGAAATAGTACTCTTGTTCTCTATATTCTTGTTTGAGCTCTGCATTTTTGTGGATGAGTTTCACTTTATGAAAGCTCACTGATTCTTATATCCAGCCTGCTGAACTCTGTGGTTTCTCTCTCTCTCTTTTTTTTTTAGTCTATTTACAGTTTTTATTTATAACATTTAAAGAGGAGTAGCTGAGGGAACTGGGGTTGTTCAGCCTGGAGAAAAGGAGGCTCAGGGCAGACTTTAGTGCTCTCTACAACTACCTGAAAGGAGGTTGTAGTGAGGTGGATGTCAGTCTCTTATATATATATATACACACAGCATATACATATCCAAGTAACAGATGACAGGATGAGAGGAAATAGCCTCAAGTTACACAGGAGGAGGTTTAGACTGGATACTAGAAAAAATTCTTCACCCAAAGGTTTGTCCAGCATTGCAACAAGGTGCCCAGAGAAGTGGTTGAGTCACCATCCCTGGAGGTATTTAAAGGATCTGTAGATGTGGTGCTTAGGGACATGGTTTAGCAGTGGACTTGTAGTGTTAGGTTTAGGGTTGGACTTCATAATCTTAAGATTCAGTTCCAATATAAGTGATTCTATGATTCTGTGATTCTACGTTTGCTGTGGTCAAGTTAAACAGCAGAATATTTTTTTTTCATGGTTGTATGGAGTGGGAACTATGGTTCCATATGTGGATCATAAGTTACAATAAAGACCAGATACAAAGTATTTATTCCACAGGTGCCAAACTAGGATACATGACAAACTTTTATGAATGAAAACTTTTGGAAGTGGCTAGAAGAAGAATACGAATAAGCAAGTCTAAAATTAATATGGAAGTGACATTCCTCCATCACTTTACTGTATTTTTTCTGACCATATTCACTCTGCTTGTAAATACTGGAAACAGTGTATCTGAGTTTCTTTGATAACTTTTTTCTGCAACACAGTATTTAGATTTTTTTTTTTCCCTAGTGGTTTTAAAAATCTTTTTATTTTCTGAAAAACCATTCAGAATAAATCGTGACACAAGCCTGCTGATTTTAAGTACTTTTAATATAGTATGTAATATTGTGCATTATCTGAACAGCTTTTGATCTTTCATATTTGCAACACTCCTTTGAGGCAGAGGGAGTTAAGAGGGACCTGACCGGCAGACATAGCAGGCTGCATGTAGATATTTAGGATCCTAAAGCTCATTGTATTGAATGAACCTCAAGTGCTTAAATATTTGAGCGTCTAACTGAACTAGCTCAGAATCATACAGAAAATGTATGGTGGCAGAAGAAGCTGAAACTGCCTCTGCCAAATCCCTAGATCAACACTTTGATTAACTGTGTGGTTTTCCTCCATCTCAAAAAACATTTACTGACAAGCTTGACTTTTAAGACAAGACTATAAAAACATACACAGACATCATTTTTCAGACTGAAGTCCAGATCTTCAAAAGACCTTTAAGAATGTAATAGTTTGATTAATTATATTTTGCAAATACAACTCTCAGTTTTCCAGAGAAGCTTTCACCAAGGAGAGAGAAATTATCTGTCAGTGGGTCACATTTGGTAAGACACCTTCTGCTGTGTGCAGACTCTGCCTACAGTACATGCACAGTTAACAGTATAGAGAAGATCAGCTTTATTTATTAACCAGTGCATAGAGTAGACAACCAATAGTAATATGCTTAGCTTTAATATATCCACACCATGAATGACACCCCAGATGTGAGATACCGATGGCGTCTGAAACTCTTTGGGGTGGGCTGATCATCAGGTGTGCCGAGTTGCTGTTCCTGGGTTTTCTGTTGTTGGTTTTTGTTTTTGTTTTTGTTTTTGTTTTGCAAGATATCACAAATTCCATGGTAGTGTTTCCTCTGGAAATCTTTAGCTATTATTTTTTTAACAGTTACAGTTATTTTTTTTCAATCTTATATGGCTTTAGATTACATACACCCACACATCTTAAAACAATTCTCTCAGCAGAACTAAGCCAAAGGCTCAAAGCTGCACTGCACACATTTCACTATGGATTAGACAGCTGAATCTCTGGTCTGAGGATGGCAGAGATCTTCAAACAAAACATAAAAATCAGACTATGCTAGTGAAGTACCATGAAACATTATCCATATACCTCATTTCCCCTGGAAGGGATTGACATGCCAATAAGGAATATTCATTGCTAGGAAAATAATGTGTTTCAACTGCCTTTGAGGATTCCTACTGCACCATTCCTTCTGAAAAACTGAGTTCTTTTATTCAGATAGTCTGAATTGTTGAAGAGTTTAAGGAAAAGCTAAGTAATATGAATTAAACAGTACTAAAATCCAAATTTGACAAATTCCATTGCTGTGATTTCTATTTCAAACAAACTGTCAATATTTTAACATTTTTTTTTTTCCACTGGAGGAAAACGAAGGAATATTTTTCAAAAATTTCCTCTCAAATAGAAGAAAAAAAGAAGTTTGTAATAAGAAGCTGTGTCTGAGATTTCTGCATCTAATAATAACACTCAAAAAACTACTAAAGGGAGTTTCAGATCCCTGATACAGATTTTAAAAGACTGAGCATTTTGCTTTATAGGTACTCTTTTGCTTTGGTTTCTTTCTGGGAGGAGAATAAAAATTTCATGATTCAAAAGGCTATTTAATTCATATTTCAGCTGTTGTAGTTTTAACACTGAAAAATACATACGGATGGAAATGTTCAGGAAAGGCCAAACAAGCTTTATTGTTATCTCACCTTGGGTCAACTTATCCAAGTTCCTTACCTCACAAAAGCTCGCTTATAATTTCACTGAATTTAACATATTCTATATAAATTAAGTACAGACATTAACTTTATTTTTATGCTTATAAAATGTCGGTTTCCTTCTTTATACAAGATATCAAATTAAATTTTTAAAAGTTTCAAAGTGAGTTTTTGATATTATCTTGATGAGAATGTGAGTCTTACTTTAATGATTTTTTAATAATCTCCAAGCTGTGGCATTTATCCTTACGGTTGTCTGACCAGTTAATAATTGCACATTGTCATATAAAAGCATGCTGATTTCTAAAGCTGAAATGACCAGATAACATTCTATCTACAGGTAGAAATTTCAGGTTATAAAGTTAAAGAGCAGGAAATTTGATATAGAAATGTACAAATCCAGTAGCTGAATAACCTTAAAGATTAATCTAGGTGTTGAAAAAAAACTGTCTTTATCTGCAAAATTGACATTATTAATGAGAGTAACGTGAAGGTAGTGGACTGTGAGCAACAGCCTCCTCAGATAAGGAGGCATTTCTTCCTAGATTGTCAGCTGAACAGGTCAAAAGTTTTTCTCTTAGCGAGCTACCTGTCACCAGTTGTAGTCTAAGCATACTCATCCTTACTTATTCTGTAACTGTAGAAAAAAAAAAGTAGTAAAACTTCAGAAACAATACTATGAATAGTATTTTGTGAATATATTTCCATTTTTTTTAAAAATCTTGTAAAGAACTATTATTTGTTTTTAGCATAACCTGGCTTGAAGGAATCATGATTTCAGTATAAAATAAAGGGCATGACGATCCTTAAGTACTGAAATACTGAGTCTCATTAACCAGCTGCAATTTAACAACTTCTGAAATGTTCTTCCAAGATTCAAAATGTCATTAAAACACATTTATTTCTAGGATGAGGAGGAATGGTGGATATTTAGATGGTAATACATTTGTTCTTTCCACTTTGAAGTGACGGGCAGTTGAGACAATGAGAAAATCTAACAATACAAAACAAGGAAACATGTATATTGGTGTCTTTCCCCAGCTATGGCTCAACAGCAGTGACCATGCTCATATCATTGTAGTGGAGTGTGTTTTTCCATGTTTCTACTCATGGAAATGTGTTTTAAAGACATCCACACTGCTTGTCCATGGAAAATTTTTGAGATTATGAAGTTTGGTTATGAAAGGAATAAGATGCATTGGCAGACCAATATTAATTACTGTGTTTCACTTTTTACAGTAAAAAAAAAAACCCTAATAATTACCTTTTAAACTTTTATTTGAAAGGAAAATAAATGAAATATTATTTACTATTCGTATTTTATATTGTTAGGGTATAATGGCAATACCCTCAGTTTACAGCCTGAAAAATGTAGAAGACAGTTAAAACCTTTAAGTAAACTTTTCAATTAACTTGAGGTCTGTATTACAATTTCACGTAGTGAAATGGACTATAAATAGTCCTTTTTTTTTTTTTTCTTGTTTTACATTTCTGTTTCTAACATATTCTGGAACTTTATTTAATTGCTAGAATTCCCAAAGAGGTCTGTGGCACCATATTTCCTGCAACTTAATATCTTTGAAAACCACCTATCAACTGACTTTAAGAAGCATTAGGCACAGAGATTCACAAAGCATTTAGGTTGTGTGTATTTGAACACTAGTAAAGCATTTATATGTGATGATTAATATTGCATTCCCAATACCATAGATTTTTAACATCATAGGTCAAAGAAGAATAGACTTCTAATAATTAGTGGTCATTTTTCCTTGAAGTTTTCATCATTTCTGACTGCTGTACTCAAGACTCAGCAAAGCCTAGGAATCCTATTTCATTTTAAAAATATGAATATTTAAGTTTTGCAAAACATTTTTTTTTTTCACCCAAGCAAATGCTTTGGTGCTTTTTTTTTTTAGTTGTCATTATGTTCTTAGCTGATGTAAGTCTTAATATTACCCATCTACTAATGGGAAAACTGAAAATTATTTTGCCATATGACAGATCAGTAAAAGCAGTGGAGAAAAAAAAGATGTTAAAAAAACAGATCTCACAAGTCTGTACCTTATCGTCTATCACCATAGTACTTCCTGCACCACTTGTCTGCTTGCTTGTACTTTGAATTTTTGTTGCATAGTTCATATTGATTTCTGAGAAGTTCCATAGCTGAGCTTCATAGTCCTGGCTAATGCTCTAATCCCAGGTTACTGAAATTATCTACCTTCCCTAGAGAGGGTACTTTCTGCTGCAAATCATAGGAATGGTGTTTACACAGGTAACTCTAAAGCACATTTGAGTGGACTTCTGGCAGAGCAGTCTTTTTTCTTTTTTTTTCTTTTTTTTTTTTAATTACTGGAAATCTTTAGTTTTCCTCAGAGTAATTGCAGATATTCTTTTTTTCCTAATGAAAAAATACTTTTTTTTTACTCATTGATTTTTCTTGGAAGACAAATGCCTGCATTCATTCAAGACTTGTTTTTTATAGTATGTATGTCCTGTGTGATTTTGTGTCTGTATACACAACTGCTATTTTTTGCGATGGGGTTGTATATCGGCATATGGGTGTTTACTCTTTTAGCTTTGACTGTTTTAAATAACTTTAAATTCTGCCCAGCTTTGGTATATGTGCTCTTCTAAACAGAATTCAAGAAATAAATATCTCTCAGACTGTCAAAATTACATGATGATGCAATGTACTATAGTATGTCTAAAGCAGCATATTTTTTTTCCTTGGCACCATATGTAAGGAATTTGAGTAACAGCTGCTGACACAGGCAATAATTCTCAAAGTGAGTTTTTTCTCTCTGCTTTCAAAGCTATTTTGTTTCATGTTTCTGAAAACAAGAAATTGTATAGTCACAGCATTTTTACTAATGTGATACAGAAAGGTATTTAAAAATATATTCCACATAAGCGGGCTAACTTAGGATGTCTGTCATATCTTCTCTGTATTCTCTGTCTCATTTTCTGATATATTATCTGGAAGTATAAATCTCTCTAACTTGTATCTCATGAGATGCTGACTTAGCTATAACTTATACACCCAGACAAACATGTATTTTCCTACTTGTTTCTGGAAAATATTGTCTGCATCATGTTGCAGCTGATTAAGTTCCTATCTACTTTAAATATGTAAGTGGCATAAAGGACTTTACACTCTGCAGCAACTTTTCATGGAGTTATTTTATAAACCAATTTAATATTATTTTAAAGGTTTTCATTTTCCTATCCTCAGCTCATGAGACAAAAATGCTGCTGGAAATGAGGAGTCAGCTTCTCTTGACTCCTTGGGTTAGATAAATAGTTTCCTTAAGAATCCAATTCCCTACCACCGTACCAATTGTAACAAGATTTATTCCACTTCTGGATATTGAAAGCCTCTGAAAGGCAACCTGAGAGATAGCCCTGAACAGCAGTTGTAGGTCTTGTTTACATGAGGCAGTGCCGGCTCCTCTGCGCAGTGTGTGCCAGTAGGAGCCTGGGCTCAAAGCAGTGCCAGTGCACATACATTACAGCATCTACAGGGAGAGTTGCCCAGAGATGACTCGGGAGACTTTATACTCCTGTTTCCAATGTCAGCTCTTGCAGGGTGAGCTGAGGATACCTGAAGTCTAATTAAGCCCTTATGAAGGCACATGTTTGCGAGCTGGCTGACTTCTTAAAGAAATTATTCCACCTTTTCTTCCTCCTCAGACAGGAAAGAAACTTAGCTCCAAGTTTGTTGTACTAAGTGGAAAAGTTCCTGTTCACTGCAACCAACTTTAGATCAGGAACAAAGTGACCTTAATCCTTTTCTGTAATGCTTAAGAGATCACTTATCTCAGTGCCAGGCTTCCTTCAAGCTTCCCTTCCTGCCAGCCTTTCTGCCTGCCCTGCCTACATTCTGCCTCTCCTCAAAATACAAACAATTTCAAACACTTCTTTAAAAGTTCTGTTTTTCTCTTAGTGATCTACCTGTCAGCAGTTGTAGTCTAAGCATACTCATCCTTACTTATTCTGTAACTGGAGAAAAAAAAAGTAGTAAAACTTCAGAAACAATAAGTAAAAAACCATGTGGCTTTGTGTCTTAAACACTCTGACTCCTGTTTTTAAAAGGTCCATTCTCTTCTAATGTAAGATTTTTCAGTCATGGTCTTTTTTCTTGAGTGTTTATACACAACATCTAAAACAGGGAGGCATTCATTTTGACTAGAGCATTTTGACACTCCTGGAATACAAATAATATGTTAAAATTCGAAGGCTTGAACTACAGAAAAACCATTTGGGATTTCAGTTTATTTTCAGTATAAAGGCATTTGTAAGAGTGAGTTTAAAAATGATGTGTAGAGAGACCTAGATTTGTAAAATCTATATTTCATTGTAAACATTTATATGCCTCTACCATTGTGTATGTAACTGTGACCTATTAAAGAGATCATAAAGGCCAGCTTGCTTAGTAAATAGCAGCTGCATTCAAGTTGCTTCAATTGACTAGACAATGAAAGCAGCCAAACCCTTGCTTCAACTTTTTATAAACACAGAATGGTATGTCTCATTCAGTCATCTTCTCTAGGGAGTGGGCCAGATAGTTTGCATGCAGCTTGACCCCACTACATCTGGACCTAAAGCAGTAACCGTTCAGTGCTAGTTCTGCAATAGAGTAGTGCTGCTTGGCCTCCTTTTCAGTTACTCTTGTGTGTTCCTTAGAATATAGGATGAAGTGAAATAGAAGTTTCACAAAGAGATGCACAGTGTTTGAATAACAACATCGAATTATGGCAGTCATAATTTAGCCCTGCTCAGGACCAAGCTATGCAGTCTCTCACTCACTTTCCCTACCCTGGGAGGGAATAGGGAGAGATAATATAACACAAAAAGCTCAAGGTTTAAGATAAGGACAGCGAGACTCCTTAAAGTTACCATTATGGGCAAAACAGGCTCGACTTGGGAAAATCATTTATTGTTATTATTAATAGAATCAAAGCAGGATAATAAGGAAAAGAACAAAAAACCAACTTCCTCCACCCCTCCCTCTTCCCAGGCTTAACTTTATGTTCAATTATCTCCACCTCCTTTCCCCGCATCTCGAGTGCCACATGGAGGAAGAGGGAATGGGGGTTGTGGTCAGTCCATCACAAGTCACATTTCACCTCTCCTTCCTCCTCAGGGGAAGAACTCCTCACATTCCTCCCCTGCTCCAGTGTGGAGTCCCTCCCACGGGCTACAGTCCTTTGTGAAATGCTCTGGTGTGGGTCGTTTATTCCACGGGGTGCAGTCCCTCCAGAACAGCTGCCCCAGCCCATCATGGGCCACAGCCTCTTCAGGCATCTGCCTATTCCAAAGTGGGGTCCTCCATGGGCTGCAGGTGGATCTCTGCTCCTCTGTGGACCTCCATGTGCTGCAGGGGGGACAGCCTGCCTCACCATGGTCTTCACCACAGGCTGCAGGGAATCTTGGCCAGGAGCAACTTTACTCCTCCCCCTCCTTCTTCACTGACCTTGGCATCTGCAGCTGTTCCTCTTACAAGAAATTCTTCACAATCAGGCTTAGAAGTGAAAGTTGAAAGTCTTTTGTGAGAAACACCAAATATCCTACCAAAACCACACATTTTTTAACTACATCTGTTCATGAAATATTATTGTTTGTTGCATACTGGAAACATGGCTTTGTACCTAAAGCTACTCCCCTACCTCAGGACATAGAGTCTTTGAGTTTGCGCTACCAGTGTTTTGGGAAGCATTTGAGAAGTGCTGTAGAAAACTTGTGTGATTTCACATTTAATTTTCTATTCATCACATTATATGACAGATTAGGATTACATTCAAGATATTTTTGCTATTGATGCAGTATAGATTTAAAAAAATAAAAAAGAGAAGAAAAAAGTGAGAGCAAAGCAGATAGGACTATAGCTTTTTAGGAAGACAAAGTTAAAATGTTTAGTCGTAGTCAAGATAAAGAGAAAATCACAAGCACCCTTTTAAAATGTAATAGACAAAATGAATTACTTGAAATTTAGAAAAGATGAAGTCTGACTTGGTCTAGCTGTAGGTAATGTTGTACTTTATAGTCCTTTCTCAGTGCATAGTAGCCTTCATATTTGATTAAAACCGTTTCTTTTGCAATACAGTGTTATTCTGGTCTTTTTAAAGACAGCTTTTTAGTTCTGCTATATTTTATGGTATTTTTTTCTGCCTTTTAGTATTCAAAATTATAATAGGATTCTTGGTATGGTACATCAAAGTGATGTTCTTGTCTAGTCTCCAAAAGTGATGCTTAAACAAGTGATGCTTCTGCCTACCATGTCATCTTTGTGTTGGTTCTGTCTTCTTTTTCTGTAACTCTGCAGAAAATCATACAACCCATGTCTAATGAATAGACTTTTTGAAGATTACAATATATAATAGCCTATCTAAAACAAAGTAATTTTTTAATGTATGAGAATATTGTAAGACTAATATAATATCATTAGAGAATATGCGGCAGTAAAAATGAAACCCAATTTTTTTCTCATACTACTGGGATTCAAAATCACATTGAGTGCCATTACGGCTTAGTGATTTGCCCTTGTGGTGTATTTACCTTGTCTGGCTGCCAGATGCCCACCCAACTGCCCTCTCATTCCCCCTTCTCAACAGGATAGGGATTAAAAATAAGATGAAAAAGCTTGTGGGTCAAGATAAAGACAGGGAGATTCTTCATGGGCGAAAAAGACTTGACCTGGGGAAAATAAATTTGTTACCAATTTAAAAAATAGAGTAGGATTGTGAGAAACAAAGGCAAAACTAACAACAACTTCCCTCAGTCTTCTCTTCCTCCTCAGGCTCAACTTCAATCTGTCATTCTCAACTCCTCTACCTCCTCCCTGCCAACCTGGCACGGCACACTGGGACGGGGAATGAGGGTTGTAGTCAGTTCGTAACAGTTTGTCTCTGCCACTTCTTCCTCTTCACACATTTACCCTGCCGCAAGATACAGTCCTTCATGAGCTGCTCTAATTTGGGTCCTTCCCATGGGCTGCAGTTCTTCAAGACTAGCTCCAGCATGAGTCCTTTCCACAGGGTACAGGAATTGTCCTAGCCTGGAGCCCCCATGGGATGCCAGTCCCACCAGAAAACCTGCTCCTGCCCAGGATCTTCACAGGCTGCAGCTTCTGTCATGGTGTGTCCACCTGTCGAGGCATGGGGTCCTCAGAGGCTGCAATGTGGATATCTGCTTCACTGTGATTCTCCATGGGCTGCAGGGGGACAACCTGCATCACCATGGGCTGCACCACGGGCTGCAGGGGAATCTCTGCTCCAGCAGTTGGAGCACATTTCCCCCCTCCTTCTTCACCAAGTTTAGTGTCTGCAGGGCTGTTTCTCACAGTTGTTTGTTGTTTGTTTTGTTTTTGTTTTTTTTTTTTTTCTCAGTCCTTTCTCTTGCAGCTGCTACACAGTGTTTTTTCTTAAATGCATTCTTAAACATGCTTTCCCAGGGGCACAGCCTGCTTGGCTGCTGGGCTCAGCTCTGTCCTGAGGTAGATCTATTGGAGTTAACTGGAACAGAGTCTGTCTGCCATGGGGCAGCCCCTGGACTCTTCTCACACAGGATGCTTCTGCAGCCCTTCACTGCCAGCACCTTGACGTGTAAATCTTATACAGGCCTTTATTTTGCCTGGTTCTTCTAATCTACCCTGACATCTTTTTGTTTGATGTAGGCTCAGTCGCTGCTATTTAGGCTACCTGCATCTTGATTTCACTTCTGCCATTTTCCTGATATTACCACCCTGCTGTTACACCTAGCTGTGAATAGTTTGTGTAAAGGCTAAACAACAGGAGGAAAAAATGAGCGAGTTACAAGGAAGGGTCGTATTTATATACTACAAAATAAAATAGGAATGTAGCTTTTTCATTCATATGTTCTTCCTGTCTCCTGCTCCTTCATCCTGTAACATACTAATTTAGAAATGAGTTGAGGGTAAGTGTTCAGAATTGGATTTAAATTATTTTTGTGATGTTTAGTCATATTACTATCTGGGAGGAGTGGGGGCATAGTCTTTCCATGTCAGTTCCTCTTCTGCAAAATAACACTTTTACACTTCACAGATGATGAGGCAAATGTATTACAGAATGTGAAACTCTTGGCTGCCTTTGGTTGAGGTCACGGGCAAATACCTGAGCTGGAAACGGATGAAGTTTTGTGTCAGAATATGTCTAGCAGCAAAGTGCACCCCTCACACTTTGGGTGAGGTCTTTTCTACTGGTAGTAGTGATCAGCTGTCATCACTGTGACAGCATGTTCATTATTCGAGGTGGATGATTATTAAATTATTTTATGTGCTATGCTCTTTGTTTCTTGATTGGATTGCTAGATTGGTTTCAGAGAAAAACAGAGGAAAATTAATCTGAATTTTCTTGTTTATTCTATGATGAGGCTTCCCCTTAAAGGAGGAAGAGAGTTGTAGGAAAACATGTCTGAATGAAAGTAGTTACCAAATATTTGTGTGAGTGCAATCTCACTTTACTGGGTGTTTGTATATAGTGAATAAAAAAGGAGTAATTTTTTAAATAGTCAAATAGAGCAGCTGTTTTGAAATCCAAACTGCATATTCATAAACTCTCTTCCTGCCTTACTTAACTGATTTGAGCTTTCAAAATCTAATGCTTCCTCGAAAGTTGTGCTAGAATTGTAACTAATAATCTTCCCATGTTTATACAACATGCAGACACATATATGGTACATATACAGGCATTATCCTCATATTAGCTAGATTTTGTTGACAAAAAGATGATAGCTCATTTAACAAACGTATCATTTGCTGACTTTATTGCAGTTTTATAAGAGGCGCTGTTATAAAAATGGGTATGACATTTGCATTTCCGTTTAATTGCTGTGGAGTGAACATAAAAAGATAAGAGAGCCAAGAGAGCTTATTAAAACTGAAATGAGGGCAAGTGATAAAAGAATGGTATTTTAGTGATGCTGCAGTCAGATCTGTCACTCTTTCCACAAAAACAGTCTTATTCCTGGATTTTTTGGTGGGGAGAGAGGATGTGGGGTTTATATAACCAGTCTTCTTTTGAGCTACACTTGATACACAGGGTCTCTCCATGCCTATGTTTAAACCTTGGGGCCTCAGTAGCCCAGGGGATCTTCTGGAGAATAATGTCACTTTTTCTCTGCCCTGAAGTAGCTTCCTTTTCTCCCTCTTTCTCTTTTCCTATTTCTTTTTTCTTTCTCCCCTCAGAATAAGCCAAGCTATACGTAGGTGCTCCTGAACCTCACCATGGCATGCCTCATAGCCACATCTCTGAATTCCAACATGTCCAATGAGATTTAGCAATTGAGAGTTATGTTTTTAGAGAAAGTGTTGGAAGGAATTCTTTGTACTTTGAAACATTAAGCATTAGAAAGTTAGGAAACACTAGTCTATATTGGGCATGTAAATGAGCTAAGTTCACAGTGAAAAATAATGTATACCCATGTAACTAACTGATCCATATTGTAAGTACACAAAAAGGTAGAGCTATAGGTATATTTAGGTGTGTATATATAGGTATATTTAAGTGAGGACTTCTGTATTTTTTGCATTAATGACATCATAACAAAGGCAATACTTTTATAAATAATTTCATAAAAATTCTCCTAGTTTTAAACATTAAATCTATAAATGTATAAAACATTACATATAAATGTGCATATACTGCATGCCACTGTAGGCACTTCCCTCATCTGCTTCTGAATATCACATACCACCTTGCTGTCTGAAACCACTACAGGTAATATTTTTATTTAAGCCACAGGTCTAGCTGTGCAGGGAAACTATAGCAGGAAGCTGTCTTAGAGAAGCCTGTGTGCTGAAAGAGGCAGCCTACCCCTCCTCTGGTTAGGCATTTCAGCAGATTGCAGTGAAATTCTGCTTTGTCAACAGAATAAGCCCAGTTCTGCCAAGTGTTCAGCACAGCCTTCAGTCCCAAAGTAATGATGTGCTGTCACTGAACCGATACAGGAGACAACTCTGTTACACGGCTTTTCCCACACACACACAAAAATTCAATTCTGTTCTCTGCAGGGAGATTCATAACTTCTGATATGAAGCTGTATTAGTTCGCTCCAAAATTGACAAAATCTCCTCAAATAAGTAAAATCGACTCAAACAAGACTGACTTTTTTGTGTTCAGTCTTGCTTCTCTGGAACCGATATCTTACAATTAATTTAAAAAGGAGGGACAGTACCCTGAAATTAAAGACCTTTCTGGGACTATGTTCTAAATACTAACAGCTCAGATAGCCTCAACTATTTCTAACCAAAGTATGATCGTGGGATATGGCTCTTTCTTCAAACATGCATCTTGTTTGAATAATTGTGTACTCTGAAGGAGTACCTACCAAACCCCATAATTTGTTGAATTAAGTCATCCTGGTAGTTTGGTTTACCTGGGTAGTCTGCAATGAGAAGCTCGAAGGAGGCGGGGGGGAATAAGGACTATGCAAATATTCTATTTCTACTGAACCTCCATCTGCTGTAACAAATACTGTGCTAATAGCACTTATAGGTGCAGTTTGGTTTTGGTTTATTATGTTTTTGCAGTTTCTCATGTTTACTGTGAAAGAGTAATGTCATTAACACTCATTGCAAAATAGCTGCAGAAACTAAAAAACATATATGAAACCAGGAAAGTGATTATCATGTGATTTTCCTGTGAGTGTGCTTTATTGTGTGAAAAAAACCTTTGCTTTTATGACTTTTTACTTTTCATAATAGGCTGGGTTGCTGTCATGCTAAAGGACTCTTGGGTTAATACTGATGTTTATCAGAGCTATCATATGTTAATATTGATGCTTCCTTTTACACTGTGATATATTTGAACATATTTTTGAGTTCTAGCCTTCTTTCATAAAGCTGCCATGTTTCAGATGTTTTAACTGTGTTATGAGGAATGAGCTCAGTTCAAATATACATAAAATGTAGAAAATTTCCATTTATTGTTCCACTTTTGATATAATGTCCTGCATTTCTGAGGCAATTTACATTTCAGTATACATATATTTATGCATTTGATTAATAGCTGTACTATAGCCATTGATATTTTGTAATGTCTGAGATTCAAAAATTAGCTACTTTGAAAATGATTTAATAACAGAAATGTCTGCAATTTTCTGTAGATCCTTAAAGAAAGTGCAAATAAATTCATAAGAGCCAAATATTCTGTTGTCAACACATTTTACAGTAAAATACTATATTCTCGTCACTAACAATAATTTATACATGTAAAAAGGAAAAATCTGTCTCTGTAGATTGAAGACTGTAGGACTTGTACTACTGATCTCAATAGTAGCAAGAGTATCCCATAAATTTCAGCCAGCAGAAGAAGGAAACAGAACATATGAGGACTTCAAAACTATGTTCCTCAAAACATTTGTGTTGTGTCAGTGCTTTGCACAGTTCAACAAAACCCTTTCATTGCATACAGTTTGTGCTCTTATTCAACATCTCAGCATTTTTGTGTTGATCGTTATCTTTCAGTAATTGGAAACTGAAATATTTATGAGTTATTTTTCTCCTTAAAAAAAAAAAAAGAAAGAAAGAAGAGAGAGATAAATTATACAGAAAGCTTCAGTATTAGGGAGTAGCAGTTGCTCATACATAATTACAATGGAAGATTTCCCGTAACAAGCCCTATTGAAAAGCCAAATAACCCCTAAGTTGCTCAGAAAGAATTTTTTTTTTTTTAAATATGTTTATCTCTCTCCTCACAGTACTATGTTTTGGTGACATTTGTAATTATGCTATCCTGAAATGGTATCTGGCATTTTTACTGCTGTTTTTTGTTTGTTTTGTATGTAGTAGTTCCAAAATTGGTTTGCTTAGAAGATAAATATTTCTGTTATTTTCTTGGCCACTAAAAAATAAATGTTTTCAGAATATTTAGGAATTAAGGAAGTTATATTGAGACATTATCTATATGTTTATAATGAGATTCATAGTGTAAACAAATGCATTTTTGAAATAGGGAGTAGGGGTAAAAATGGTACCTAAAAAGAAAATCATCATTTTCAGAGAAAAATCAGGTAGAAGAAATACTATTGTGAAACTGAACATTAAGAAAACAGAAGTTACATTTCAAGTTTTCTAGAAAGATGCAGAAACTGATTAGACATTTTACATGCATTTGCTTTAGATTTTGGAAAGTTTCAGAAAATCATTAGACGACAGGATTACCAGAATATGATGCATTCAAAAGTAGTTATGATCACACTCACAAGTTGTAGCTACTTTTACCACAAGATGCCATAATTTAAAAGTCTTTAGATTAAATAGCACAGAAGGGACAATGAACACTTCATAAAAAAACAGTTCTAGATAGAAACCTGATGGGACCGTTGTCCAGGAGAAGGATCAAGCAAACAGAAGAAACCATTTAGAAAGAGAGTCAGGGAAAGACCCAGCTGAGAAAACTGTAGCCTGTCAAGAATGTCACCCTGTCTCATTTCTGAGAACTGGTTGATGGTCTTCAGTTTTAACATAAATCTACTGATACCTTGTCTGCTCCCATACATGTGCTATCAAGTTAGTCAGACTGTTTAATACCTAAAGATGATAATGGAAAACACAAAGGCTTGGTGAGGGTCAGAGAGGCTGTGATGGGTAGGAAACCCCCATGACCTGTGAGTGGAAAACCACCCAGAGAAGTCACTTGGAGAGGTTCCCTCCTGGAAAGACCTTCAGGCTGAAGGGTGTGTGGGGCTTACTATGAGATGCAGGGAGGAAAAGTATTTTTTGTTTATGTAAAAAATATTGCTGAACAATGTTTTAAAGGGATTGTGAGGATGTATGGAATTTATTTTGGGGTGTTTAGGGGGAGGATCATAGGTAGAAAAGAGACTAAGGTATATTGAGAACAAACATGGGAAATAGATGGAATAGGGGATAAAAGACAAAGGGACAGGAGGAAAAGAAGATAAAGGGTAAGATGTCTGAGCTCCAGCAACTGGTGGTGGCTGCCAACCTCTTGCCAGCAGCTGGGGAGAAAGGGGCACCTGGAGCCAGCTCCTGGGCTGAGTGTGTAAGGCCAGGTTGCTGGAGGCACTGATCTGGTTGGAGATGTTCCTGCTCCTTGCAGGGGTGGTGGGCTAGGTGACCTTTAAAGGTCCCTTCCAAGCATAACCATTCACGTTTCTGTGAGTGCTGTGCATCTGTGTAGGTGTCTGTGTGACCAGCTGTGTGCGTGTGTGTGTCTGTGTGTATGTATGTGTTTGTGCACACTCACCTGTCGGACACACGTGCTTCACCTGACTGCTGACTGAACCTGGGGCACAGAGCTGCAGCAGCTTCTCATTCATCTAGTTACTGGATTCACCTGCCTCTAACGAAGACATCAGGAGTGCAAATAGCAGTCATGCTTCCAAACAAATGGTAGGAAAACAACTGTCTAACCCAAATTGTTCTGAATATTAAAATACTTGCAAATAGATATTAATTCACCCATGAAAGGCATGACAAAGTGTTTATTGATACAGAAATTTACAGGTTCTCTTTGTTCTTTCCCAATTTGAAGAAGAAAAATTGTTAATGAAATAGATTGCAGAAACAAAAATATAAAACAGGAAATGTGGCTCATAAGTGACAGTATGGGATTATTTTCTATTCAGGAGGAGTTTTTATATTTATTCAATTCTCTACTGATTATACAAACTGATAGCAGGGGTTTGAGCCATAGCATATTTACAAAGTGAACTAAAAGGTGATATACAGCTACTCTTATATTTAGGTAGTGGGGAATTTGGGAGTGAAGTTAGGTCACAAGGAACAGCAAATGATTAAGCTGGCAGCATCAGCCTGGCTGGAAGCTGTGTCCTGCTACAGGACAAAGCAGCCAGACAAGACAAAGTAGAGATTCTGCATTTCTAACAAATGAAGTAGAGTTTTTTGTGAGACCACTATCAAGAAACAAAACATGAGAGGTCTCTGCTGCTGTCCCTCATATATCTGTGCTGAAAGGCGCTGTACAAAGACGCTGACATAAAGGTTGGGCCAGGGTTCAAGTGAAAAAGAAGAGCCAGTGGCTTTCAATTATCTGAAATTTATTTAGACTTGTTCAGTTTACCTTTTAGTTTGAAATGTGAGTTAAGGTGTGTAAAGCAAAACTCAGTTTTGTCAGACTAAAATAGCTTACGCAGGCACACTTGAATGAGGTAAAATTATTCAACGCTGTCTGTGCAGAGAAGTTTTCACATATTGATATTGTCACTGTTCACATGACTTCAGATTTTAATGTCTGGATATTCTGGATGATTCATGCTTTTGAGGATGAGAGGCAGCAGCAAGTTTGAAAACTAAACCAAGAAATGAATATATATAGTTATGGTGTCTGGCACCTGTCTGTCCCTTATCCTCATACCTCTCTGTTCATTGAGGCAGCTAAAGCCTCTGTAGCCTTTTTATTTTTCACCTCAGAGTTATTTGCCTTGGTGGCTGATAATAATATGAGACAAAGAATAGGCTCTGCATCGTGTTCTGCTTGGGGCTGGCCACTGGAGATGGAAACCTGATGTTCAGAGCAGTGAAGGTGCCCAGCTGTTGATTTTTTTACATTATGTCAAGAAGATCAGGAAAACAAGAAGGGATGCTGCAGAAGAAGTTAATTACTCATTCTTTAACATGGATCTCAACTCACTAGTGCTTTGAGAGCCTTGCAACAAAATGTGTGCACTTCTGCTTGTCCTAGCTACTTCAGTAAATTAGTTACAAGAGATTCTTGAATGACATTTACCTAAAATGACTCACTAAGCCCTGTTTTCTTCTCTGTAAAGTTGGTTATTTTTATGCTTACAGTCTTGGAGACCATGGACAATATGCAGATACATATATCGCATTTTTAGGAGGCACTCCAGAGGAAAACAGTTCCTCTTGGAGGAGCTGCAGTGTGAGGAGAAATAGTGACACCCAGTCTCTTGGACAAAACAGATTTTATGACTTTGACTACTGAGAGAGTGCTTTGGTGCTGGATAAAGCTTGCATTTCTACGCCTTCCTTTGAACACACGGACATAAGGATGGCTTTTAGTACATTTAAGGGCAGACAGGAAAGAAGTTCTGGAGGCTGGACTGAGAACTAACACTTTCAACGCTGAGCAGAGTATGTAGCTGAGGTGGGTGGAAGTGCTTGCTTGCCTATATTTGGCTTCAGGGGTGCTGTTGATAGGAGTTTGATATGAATAAAATTTGAGTTCTGGTTTCTGTTTCCTGAGCTTCCATGACTCTGATCTTCAGCAACAGCCCCGAAAGAGATCTGAATCACACTTTAGAGCTCAAAATTAGAGTGAACTAAAAATATTTATTGTGTTGATACAGATCACACTGAGGCAATTTTGGAATCTATTTTGTGGTAAAGCTATACACGTGAACATGGCCAAAAATAGTTAATGGATGAATTTCCCATGTACTTTATGGTCCTTGGATGAAAGATGCACCCAAACTACATTATATTACTTTGTTTATTATCTGTTTCTTCAAATCTTGCTCTCTTTTCAGCGTGTAAATTCCTTATTTGACAGTTCAGGACTTGCTCTAAGGTATTCAGTTCTATAAATCTAGTGAAGTTCTTGCACCTTTCTGAAGTTCTGATTTTGGTAGCAGGTTAAGCATTGCCAAAGATGGCCTTTTCTGCAGAAACTTGGTACTTTCTTTTAATTTCTAGTTCAATCTGCACACAGCAATGCTCTTACATTAATCTGTGAGATGCCATGCTACTTGAGAGACCCCCTTCTCTCACATTCTGCTTCCGGTAGAGAAGACGGATTCTTGAATTGTTGTTTCTTCATAGGAAAATGAGTGTGAAACAAGATACTAGGAGTGTTTCTTATCGTATTTAGCAGTCAAAAGTATTGGTAATGCTTACTTTTTAAATTGAGAGTTCTAAAGCATTTTCTTTTGAGAATTTCCAGGAGTCTGGAGTGGCATCAGTATGCTAGGAAATAGCCTTGAAGCAGTAATGTAATAAATGTGATGATTTTTTTTCTTGCTTAGTGTCTGCTTTCAAAGCATGTTGTATATATTCCCATTTTTACTGAGCAGATATTGGAAAAGGGGAGAGAATTTCAAAGGAATCTTATTCATGTGCAAACATCATTCTTCTAATATCTATAATAAATACTGTAATTGTTGGGTATCTCTGTCCATATCTACCTTTAATGAGTAACTCTGATAATGAAACATAAGAAATCTCAGTTCATAAAAGAATACAGTTATTGAGACTTAGCAAGAGATAAATATCTAATCAGTCAGAAACAAGATGGAAACCTTCCACGTATGTATTTTGTGGAGCTGCTTAACAGCCAAACAGAAGAATCTAACTTAGCATTTGAGACTGAATAATAGGATCTGTCCTTCTCTAGCTCTAGTTGGGAACTTGTGCTAGTTCATCAATCGAAGAGAGGGAACAAAGGAGAAACCATTCTGCATCTACTTTGTTTCCAGTAATGCTTTCAGTTTTATTAGTATAAAAGAAGGCAGATTAGATTTGCAAAGGGGATTATTTGGTGGTAAAGATGTTCCAATACTTGGTCTTCTGAGTCACCAGGATGTAGTAATGTCATAGTTTAGCCCCGATCCGGACCAGACTACGCAGTCTCTCTCTCACTCCTCCCACCCTCCCAGAGAATAGGGAGAGATAATTTAAGAGAAGAGAGAAAAACGACTCGAGGTTTGAGATAAGGACAGGGAGAAATCCTTACCGTCACGGGCAAAAACAGACTCGACTTGGGGAAAAACTATTCATTTATTACTACAACTAGCAGGATAATGAGACAGAGAAACAAGAAAACCTCCTCCACCCCTCCCACTTCCCGAGCTTAACATTATCTACCTTCCCCCCGAGCGGCACAGGGGGGAAGAGGGAATGGGCGTCGCGGTCAGTCCATTATGCATTATTGTATGCCGCTGCTTCACAGTTGGGGGAAGAACTCCTCACATCCCTCCCCTGCTCCAGTGTGGGGTCCCACCCATACGCCACAGTCCTTCATTAAACTGCTCCGGCGTGGGTCATCTCTTCCACGGAGTGCAGTCTCTCCAGAACGGCTGTCCCAGCGGGCCCTCCACGGGCCACAGCCGCATTCAGGCATCCACCTCCCCCACTGTGGGGTCCTTCACGGGCTCCAAGCTCCAAGTGGATCTCTGCTCCTCCGTGGACCTCCATGGGCTGCAGGGGGACAACCTGCTCCACCATGGTCATCACCACAGGCTGCAGGGGAATCTTGGCCAGGAGCCACATTACTCCTCCCCCTCCTTCACTGACCTTGGTGTTTGCAGCTGTTTCTCTCACAAGAAAAGTTCATTCTTCACAACGGGCTGGCAGAAGCCTCAAAAAGCCTCTCAGGATCTCTTCACCTTATTCATCCCATCTTCTCTCCTCTCCACCTCTTGCAGCCAGACCGGGCTGAGTTGGGCCCAGTCGGCCGCCTGGCGAGAGGCCAGAGGGTGAGGCCTGCAAGGCCCCGGAGGCCTGCGCCTCCCCCTCTGGGCCTCTGCCCTTGCTCAGCTTCGTCACATCTTCTCTTCTCTTTTTTTTTCCTGTTTTCCCCTTCTTAAATACGTTATCGCAGAGGCGCTATCACGGGACATTCTGCTCCCAATCGGCTCAGCCTTGGCCAGCAGTGGGTCCGCCCTAGGCCCGGTCGAGTCCACTAAACAAAGGGGAGCGACTTCTAGCAGTTTCCTACAGAAGCTGCCACCTTAGGCCCACTAAGCAAAACCACAACAAGTAACACTCAGTTATTCCTGACAGCAGAACCCTGCGTAGGCACAACTGTTCAGGCATGCACTGTTGCACCAAATGCTAGACATCATTTTAAGGGCCTCTGGTTTCAATGGGTAAGCATTTTTTTCCCCATTTATTCTCATACCAATTGTTATTTTTTCTTATTTCCCTTTTATATAAATCCTTGGGAAAAATATTTTAACAGTTTAACAGTTCCTTTAACAGTTCCTCTCCACCCAGTGCCAGTAAAAAAGAAAAATTAGAAAACAGATACTTCATGAATAACAATCTATGCAGGTTTGTGGAAGAAGACTGGGACATCGTGAGGAATACCAAGTTGAAGATGAACCAGCACAGTACCTTGCAGCAAAGAAGGCTAATGACATCCTGGGCTGCATTAGGCAAAGTATTGCAAGCAGGTTGAGGGAGGTGATCTTTCCCCTCTACTGAGCACTGATAAGTCGCACCCAGGATACTGTGTCCAGTTCTGGCATGCTTGGTACAAAAGGGTCAGGGACATACTGGAGAGAGTCCAACAAAGGGCAACAAAGATGATTAAGGCTCTGGACTATCTCTCCTATGAGGAATGACTGAGAGCTGGGACTGTGCAGCCTTGAGAAGAGAAGGCTCTGGAGCGATTTTGTTAATGTATATGAATACCTGAAGGGAAGGCGCAATTGGGACAGAGCCAGGCTCTTTTCGGTGGTGCCCAGTGACTGGACAAGAGGCAGCAGACAAACTGAAACACAGGAAGTTCTGTCTGAACATCAGGAAACACTTTTCACTTTGAGGGTTAGTGAGCCCTGGCACAGGTTATGGAGTCTCCATCCTTGGAAATATTAAAAAGCCAGCGAGGTATGTACCTGGGCAATCAGCAAGAGGCAGCCCTGCTTGAGATGGGGATTTGGACCAGATGACCTCCAGAGGCCCCTTCCAACTTCAACCATTTTCTGATTCTGTGATTGTAGAAATGGAAGAAATGGGAGCAATAATAAAACTCTGTTAACTTGTCTTTTTCTGAGAAAGTCATAACACTGCATTTCTGCTCTTCTGGTATATGGTACTAAGTAAGGTTTAAAATTTACTCTCCTTCATGATCGTTGATTTCTGAGAAAAAGCAAATGTCATCGCCTCCTGAGTTATGAGTAGATAGTCTACCTAGAGGCATTTCATGCTAAGGTATTATCTCTCTACTGCAGTTTGTAGAAAGCTAAAAGGATTTTAATGTGTAAGGGTATACTCACACAGCTCTTCATACTTCCATCTCCTTTGGGAATATATGGTGATCTGCTTCAGAGAAAACATTTAGTATCATTCTGACACATCTCCCTTTTAGCACTTTATGACTCACTGGCCCAAAATTTCTTCACTACCAATCCTGGGAAGCCACACAGAAAAGAGTAGCTAATTTAGCACTAAATTTCTATATAGCTCTAAAACATTAAATATACTATTAAATTCAGGATAGTGGTAATCCATACTGAAATCACCCTCTATACTTTGTGCAATACAATGGGTTTTTTTTATTGATTCCCATCCTTTTTAACCACCTCTAATATTTTAACCTGCAATCCATATGTAAGTGCTGTTCTTTGAAGGAATTCAAGTATCAAATATTTTAATAGAAAGTAAATTGGACTTATAGTATTAATATGCTTTAAAAACCTTTATATGATAGCTTTCTTAAATCGCATAGTCTCTCTTATTACTTTTACAGTTACTGGAATCCTTGATACACTCATATAACTGATTTACATATATATTTGTAGATTTTTAGAGTGTAGGAATATATATTGTAAGAATATGGGACTTTTTTTAAAACTTAACTGAAACAAAACCTTAAATTTAAAGAAAATTTATTTAGATATAGATTCTTATGCTGCAGGAGTACAGAGTTACACTACAGGAATATTTATATCAATGCATATTCGTGTGCAGTTAGAGTATAGACTTGTTTTGGTTTGGTTTTTATTTATCTGAAAGGAAACTTTAATTTTAAAGAAAATTAGTTAATTTTATATAATTGTGCCTTCCATGAACACGCTGGTACATGTTCTTAATAAAGATTACTGTCATAATTTTGTATTAGTATTTTGCACAAAAAAGTGAGATTTTATTTAAATGTGGAAATTAATGTCAGATTGATTCCAGCTCTCACAAGGGGATAAGTTTCACTTAGACTTTAAAAAAGACAGAAATCATACAGAAAAGTCAAAACATAAAAGTGTATACATATATTATTTGTCTAGCTTACTCACAGAAGAAGTTTTAAGGTATTGAATGGATGAGAAAATTCAATTCCTTTTCTAAAGGCTAATTTGTATTTCATTTTTGCTGTCCAGAACATCAATAAAAGGCCTTTCACATCGGTCAGTAGCTCTCTCCAACACAAGGAAAGTGTTATTCTAACGCAGTTAGACTTTGTACTTTGACATTCTCTTCTGGCAGAGTTCGAGAGGCAAAGGGGGAACATGGGATAGCAGCATGTACTACTTGTATCAGAAGAAGATAAACTGTGAAAGATTTGACTTCTGAGGATGGAAGCAGTCACTAAAATTGATCAATATTTTCTGGTGTGACTAATTCTAACATATTAAAGCAAGTATCTTGCAGATCATTGATATTCAAACAGTCCTGGAGGCTTGTGTGCAGTGGGTTATTTCACAGTATCATGCATATAATTAGGTGAACCTTGAGGGAAAAAAAATCAGTGCTTATGTAATTCGATTGAGGTCAAATGCAGTTTTCAAACTGGGTTGGCCCCCCGGGGTGTGGAAGCAGGAGATAATTTCTAAGGCACAGAGGAAAATTCCAGCTGGCTTCTATCTGTCTCCCTCCACTTTTCTTTCTTCTTCCCTCGTTCCTGCAGCACTGCCCCAGCACCTGCGGCTCTGTTGGCTCTGGAAGCTTTGTGGAAAAGGCAATCTGTGATTTCAGCTATCACAGCCCAAGAGGATGGGAGCCAGCCATCCCAAAGTTTGGGGAAAAAAAAAAATCAACAAAACAACAAAAGGGAAGCTTACATAAAAACTTTGAAAACTGGTATCCCAAATAAATGGTCCAGAAGCCACAGCCTGATGAGAACATCAGACCCTGCCACCAAGGGGACCTCACTTTGTGGCAGCAGTTCTGGCTGCAGTAGGGTACGCTGGCTTTCCTCTCTTGCCATGTGGCCCAAGGCCCCAGGCATGTCCTCAGACAACCCCACTGCTATTTAAAGGGTTTAAAATTTTCTTATGTGAAAGTTTTAAAGCTCACAAAGAGCCTTTGGAGCCACTGGCCAAAAGCACAACTAGCTTATCAATAATGTGTTTTTGTTTTTCTCTTGAATGAATGCTTTTCTCTCTAGCTTTCAGGCATCCAAATAACTCTAATAGAAGTTGCTTGGACTGAAAATGGACTGAAAACTTTATATATTTAAACATTTTAAAATCTAACTGATTATTTGCAGCTGGAGTACTGCAGTTCAAATACGACATGGCCTGGACATAAGAATTCTCCTAAGAATTCTTTCAGCCCATTTTCTTGTCGTAGTTCAGCCCCGATTCGGATCAGACTACGCAGTCTCTCTCTCACTCCCCCCACCCTCCCAGAGAATAGGGAGAGATAATATAAGAAAAAACAGCTCGAGGTTTGAGATAAGGACAGGGAGAAATCCTTAAAGTTACTGTCAGGCAAAACCAGACTCGACTTGGGGAAAACTATTCATTTATTACTA